>CAKNYM010053049.1:194008-307446 GCA_932195095.1 Andricus curvator | reverse complement strand
CAGGTGAAGGGTGAGAAAGTGAAGGAATTCAGGGTTGGGAGAGTAGGACAAGTGAACGGACGGAAAGGGAAGGGTGAGAAATTAGGGGAGGAAAGGTAGGAGAAGTGAGGGGAGGAAAAGTAGGGGAGGAAAGGTAGGGGAAGTGAGGGGACGAAAATTAGGGAAAGTGAGGGGCATAAAAGTAGGGGAGGAAAGATGGGGGAAGTGAGGGGAGGGAAAATACTGAAGGAATAGTAGGTATAGTGAGTGGAGGGAAATTAGGGAAGGAAAAGTAGGGGTAGGTAGTAGGCATAAAAGTAGGGGAGGAAAGGTGGGGGAAGTGAGGGGAGGGAAAATACTGAAGGAATAGTAGGGATAGTGAGGGGAGGGAAATTAGGGAAAGAAAATTAGGGATAGTGAGGGGAGGGGAATTGATAGTACGTAATGGAAGGGATGTAAGTGGAGGGGCGGGGAAGGAAGTAAGGGACGAGTGGAGGGGATGATAAGACATGATCGGATAGGATAGAAGAGTGATGAGCGGGCGGAGTGATAGGGCGAGAGAGAGGAGATTTCAACGACTCAATTAACGTTTTAATAGGCTACGAAACCCTATTTTGCAGGCTTTTGCATTTTTTTTACTAGTTTTTTTAAAAACCAGAAGTTTTTCAGATTTGTTTTTACTTTTGCAATAAATATCGCCTCGCTCTTTGGAAAAAATGTGTTTGCAGTTGTGTTCAGTTGAACCAACAATCTCCATTAAAATATCGAAAATCGTTTTATATTTAGGATTTTTAAGTTAATGTTTCATTCAAAAATGAATGTTCCTTTTCTACTATATATTTAAGAATTTAAAGCTTGTATTGATGGATTGTTCAAATATTAAAGTTCCTTTTATATTTGAGAAGGAAAACTTCCTTTTTAGATATTTAAAATAGTAATTACATAGATACTCTAAATTTATACAATTAATTACTAATAACTGGCATAATAAAGTTATATAAATTAGGGATACTTTAAATGTTTCGCAAATAAAGAAATCCTTATGAAGAATTTTCACTACGGTTTATTAAATCAGTCTTCGCAATCTTTTTCCCTATTTCTCTTTCTTCCCCTGTTGTAAAAAATTCCTATTTTTCCCCTATTTTCAATGAAATTCCCATTTTCCCATTTATTCGCTTAAATGAGAACTGCGAATTGATAGAACCCAATAAGAAAATGGAACTATATTTGGTTGAAAGATAATTCTTCTAGATTGAAATGTCTACTATTATATTTTTGGTTCAGAATTCATCTCTTTTGGTCGAAAATTCCACTCTTTTGTTGAACATTCATCTTTTTTTTAGAAAATTGGTCCTTTTAGATTGAAAATTCATCTTTTGGTAGAAAAATCATCTCTTTTGGTTACAAACTCTTCTATTTAGTTGAAATTTTAATTATTTCCTTGAAACTTCAACTATTTTGTAAAAAAGTCATCTTTTTTGGTTGACAGTTGATTTTTTTAAATTGAAAAGTCTACTATCATATTTTTGGTCCATAATTAATCTCTTTTGGTTAAAAGTTGTACTATTTGGTTGAAAATTTAACTATTATCTTAAATTACTTAATTATCTTAAAAAATCTTGAACATTCGTCTTTCTGGACAGAAAATCTATCTTTTTGGATTTGAAAAGTCATCTTTTGGTAGGGAAGGCTTCGTTTGAATTGAAAATTCATCTTTTTGTGATTAAAAATTCAGTTTTCTTGGTTAAAGATTCAACTGTGTTCTAAAAGATTCGTCTTTTTGGCTTAATAATTCAACTTTTTGGCTTGAAAATTCAACTTTTTGGTTGAAAATGCAACTGTTTTTGGTTGAATTTTAATCATTTTTGTTTGAAAATTCCAATATTTGGTTAACAATTCAACTCTCAGGTTGAAAATTCATCTTTCTTGGTTAAAAATTAACTTTTTTGTCGAAAAGGCATCTCCCGTGCGGAAAATGCCTTTTTTAGCCTTATTTAAAAAAACGCTCGTACCAGGCCCTGATAAGGTTGCCTGATTAAAAAATGTATATAACGGTCCTGGTCAGGTCCAAATAAGGCCCGGATAGGCTAGCCTTATTTTTAATTAAGGCAATCTGATAAAAGGCCGTATTTACGGCCCTGATCAGGTACGAATAAAGCCCGGATAGATTGCCCTTTTTATTAAGTAACGCAGTTTATTGAAACTTATCATAATAATGATAATGATTAATAGTCACTTTCGTAAAAAAAGGAGAAAATAGATTAATTCATGTTGAATTTTTTTCATCTAGTATATTAGATTTTGTTACAATAGTTTAACAATAATCTACAGTACTCAGCTATGTAAAATGCTTGAAATAATAATATTGCAATTTCATCGCATTATTAATCATTATAAATAATAATTCATCAAATTCTGATATCGTAAATTATTTATTATGTATTATGTTGAACAAATAATTATTTTATTCTAGCTTTAATAAATAATTTCGTATATTCATATATCTAACTCTCATAATGGTATGAATGATAAACCACGATTCATGGATAAAAGATTTGACACAAAAAGATTTGATTTAAAATTTGAAGATTTGAATCTTACCGCCTTGGGCAAAAGTTCGGCTGTGGTGCGCCAGGGCGCGCAACGATTTGCCTCTCTCGCAGTCGAAACGGCGCGTCGAATGTTTAAGACAGGAGTCGAGGCGCCGAAAACCATACTTACTTGGCATAAATGCTATCGTGATAAAAAAGGTGGTTACTTTAGGGCGAGGCTCTTCTATTGCACTTACGGTCGAGCTGACTCTTTTGCTGCTGCGAGATATCCCTAATGTGGATATCTCGGTTGTATAATTTTTGTTAGTCACGACTGTGTAGGCGCGCTGTACGGATACGGAAAATTTTATAATACTTGACAGAATTGAAAAAGATTTTAATATACATTATTGTACATAATAATATGTATTTTAATAAAACATCACCTTTGGAAGTCAGCATACATATTTTTATATTTATTTCATTCTCATTTGAAAAATAAGTAAGGGATTCGATACGAAATAATGACGGCCCTGCAAAGGACCTTAATTATTTTAAAGGTACAAAAAAGGCTGCCTGACATGGACCTTATAAGGTAGCCAATTACGGCCCTTTTAATTCCGAGCGTGACGGAACACCATAAGGGCCTGATAGGATTTACTTATCCGGACCTTAAATATAATACGGCAATCCTTTCAGGACCTTATAGTGCCCGGATTTAAATTTCCGCACGGGCTTTTTGGGTTTAAAAGTCAAATTTTTTCTAAAACATTCGACTTTTTAATTAGAAAACTCAATTCTTTTGTTGAAAATTAATCTTCTTTGGTTGAAAATTCCACTATTTTTTTTGAAAATGTAATATATATTATATACTTATTTTATTGTTTTGAGAGCATTTTGGGCTGTAGAATCTGAAATCATGTTTGCAGTGAATAGCCTGGATTTTTTGTAAATTTGAGTAGCCCTGTTAGTATCTTTACAGGTAATTCCAGAATAGATCGTCTAGACGTCTTTACGAGGTGATTTCATAAAAAATTTATGTTGAGGTATATTTTTCCTGGTGGTTCGTAGATTTTAATTTTACTATTTACAGGCGTTAATATTTTATTCGGTTTGTAAAAATGATTTTTAAAGAATTTTGTGCATTGATAAAATGGTGGGTGCGCTGCATCACAAAATTCTGTTATTTTAGATGAAAGCATACAATAATTTGAATCAGACTAAAATTATATTATCATTCATGAATTTAAGTTTCATGTGGTAATATATTTTAATTCAACCTATTTATATTATCAACTAATTTTAGTATTGAAATTAATTTAAAAATATTGCTTCGAAATGTCCAATTTTGAGGTTTTCAACTTGACTTAGTCATTGTTATGTAAAAATGACATGCAACTTTTTATTAGAAATTTGTCGCTAATGTTAAGAAAAGATAACCCTCTTCTAGCCGGTACGAAACGGAATAACAATATGAATATAGTTAGCTCTTAAAATTTAATTGCTTTAGATTTAAAAATAAATAATAATTTAAATTGGAAAGTTTTCTTAAAAATGAAATACTATTTTTATTCTTTCCACCTTATAGAAATGTATATGTAATTACTATTAAAGTATAAGTTTCTTTAATATATTTTTAGCGGTATGCTTGTTTGTCAAACGTAAAATATTTCTACATATTTGTTATTATACAAATATATTGTTTTCCATCTATATAAAGTTATCAAATATATTCAAATAACAAGCATTGCATTTGATTTAAATATAATTTTATTAGTTAAATTCGGTATTGTGTGTAAAGAATTTCAATTTTCATTTCTAAGAAAACTTTCCAATTGAAAAAAAATTATTAACATATAGTTTTAAATGTAAAGCAATCTAATTTTAAGATCGAACTTCATTAATATTGTTATTCTGTTTCGTACCGGCTAGAAAATGGTTATCCTTACGTGATTTTCAAACTATTTAAAAACATTTTTTAATTTTATTTAACTTTTGAGGTATTTGGTCAATTTAATTTCTTTAATATAATGTCACTAATTGCAAATTTACTGATTAAAGTGTTTAATTAATGAGTGTTCTCTAACTAATATCTTTTAGGGAGATAAACGAGAAAATGTGAGATTTGAAAAATATTTAAATTAGTTATCTACTCAATCTGTAAATTTCACATTGGTGAAAAATGTATCTTGTAACTTTCCTGGAAAATGAACGGAATTTTTTTCACTAATTAAAGGGACAGTGCGCGTGGCGCACACAATGTTCTAGTTTGAGAGAAATAAGTGATCTATTAGTTTAGGTGGTAACAATAAATTCCTAGAGGAACTTTTTTTATTAATAAGAGAGCATAACGTTTTGACCGACAGCAAACTTTAGTCTTTATAAGGAAAATTTTCTTAATCTTCTAGAAAGCAAAAAAGTTTAGCTCTGAACTTTTTACGTTTGTGTGAGTAGGTACTAGGTGTGGCTTCAAATGTTCTATGAATAAAGAGTTATCTCACGAGGAAAGTATTAAATCTCTTCTTATGTTAGTCGAAGAGTGAAAATTGATATTGGATTTTATTGATCTATAAAAAAAATTCAATTGGCTTTTTTAAAGCACTCCTTCATTTTTTCTTATTAGTATTGTATTTTAACTCACTCGAGTAATATTTAGAGATTCCGAAATCGATTTGAAATTTAAGGTGGCCACAGGATCAGAAAACCCAGAAATGTTCAGGAAGTTTTTAAAAACGGTAAATGACAGTGAATTTACTTTTTGAGTGGGAAGTTTACAAATTTTCAGAAGAAAAAATTATCCAATCATTTGAAATATCAGAAATTTCATATCACATGATATAATGCATTTTTAAACAAGTTCGATTTCATTTTTTTTTTTTTCAAATTTTAAGTTCAGTTGTTAACTTTTTCAATTATAAAACGATTTTTTAATTATGAAAATATTTTACAATGGGTAATTCTAAAATCTTTTACTTGCAAAATTGTCCATTTTATGTCTTTATTTTTAAGCCAACATTTTCAATTTAAAGAATTTTAAAATGCAATGTTAAATTGACTTATACAATTAAAAATTAAAAGCGTTTGAATTTGACAATTTGGATAAAAATGTTTCAAGTTTATCAACTGTATATATAATTTAATTATTGATTTTCAAAACTGAACTGTAGTTCGAGTGTTAGAAATTGATCAATAATTAATTTTACAAGACGACACTCGGAAAAGAAAATTCTTTAGTTCAAAGAATTTTTTTTAATCAAAGAAATGATTTTTTGTTCCAATATAAATTTTTCTTTAATTTAAAATTATTTTCTTCAGTTTAAAGTTATTTTTTGTTAAAACGGTTTCTTTAAGTCTAGACAGATATTTTTCTGTGTGGATTCTGGATCGGTTCAAAATTAAACAATTTACAGATTTTAACGTTGAAAATTAAACTGTTTCAATTCGAAAGCATTAGTAGTTAAATAAATTTAAACGTCTGATTGAAACTTTAAAAAATATTTTCAGTTCTAAAATAGATTCATTATCAAACGCTTTTATTCAATTTCAAATCATATTCAAATATTATTTCAGTCTAAAATATTCCATTTTCAACCCATTCAATTTGAAATTTTTAAATGCATATTTATTATTATTTGACTGTTAATTTAAAGTGAGTAATTATCAATCAAATATTCAAAACTAAATAATAGGAAATTGAATTGTTTGAAATAGAAAGGAAGGGAGGAAATTTTGGTTTTTAATTTTTTCTTAATTGGAAGAGGCCTTTTTTTTGTTTTCATCATTTTTATTGAGTAAGTAGGGATGAAATTTTGGTTATTTATTTTCTGTTCTGAATTAGAGAGATTTATCATTTTTATTGAGTTGGAAGGGGTGAAATTTTGATTATTTTTTTTTTTAATTGGAAGAGGCTATTTTTTGTTTTTAAGATTTGTATCGATTTGGAAGGGAGGAAATTTTCGTTTTAATTTTTTTCTGAATTGGAAGAGGAATCTTTTTTTATTTTGAAAATTTGTATCCAATTGGAAGGGAGCCAATTTCCGGATTGAATTTCTTTTTGTATTGGAAGAGGGAAATTTGTTTTTTTTTTTTTTCATAATTTTTATTGAGTTGGAAGGGATGAAATTTTGGTAATTTTTTCTGAATTCGAGAGTTTTTATCATTTTTATTGAGTTGGAAGGGATGAAATTTTGGTTATTCATTTTTTTCTGAATTGGAGAGATTTATCATTTTTATTGAGTTGGGAGGGGTGAAATTTTGATTATTTATTTTTTTCTGAATTGGAAGAGGCTATTTTTTGTTTTTAAGATTTTTATCGATTTGGAAGGGAGGAAATTTTCGTTTTCATTTTTTTCTGAATTGGAAGAGGAATCTTTTTTAATTTGGAAATTTCTATCCAGTCGGAAGGGAGCCAATTTCCGTTTTGAATTTGTTTTTGTATTGGAAGAGGGAAATTTTTTTTTTCATCATTCTTTTTTAGTTGGAAGGGCTGAAATTTTGGTTATTTTTTCTGAATTCGAGAGTTTTTATCATTTTTATTGAATTGGAGGGGATTAAAATTTTGTTTATTTATTTTTTTCTGAATTGGAGAGATTTATCATTTTTATTGAGTTAGAAGGGATGAAATTTTGGTTATTTATTTTTTTCTGAATTGGAGAGATTTATCATTTTTATTGAGTTGGAAGGGGTTAAATTTTGATTATTTATTTTTGTGGGTGATTCAAAACCAATCTATTTAGATTATTACATTTTCACAAATAGGGAAAGGAACAATCCAAAAAATTTTATAAATTTCTAAAATTGCTAATATTTAGTGCATTCTTCTTACAAAATTTTTTAAATAAAAAGATTTCTTTCAAAAAATTTAGGTAAAAATTATTTAGACTCAATTAAAAGAAATCAGAAAATATGCATAAACAAACTCTGCAGATTGGAAACGAATCATGTTGATTTTTTTCTGAATTGGAAGAGGCTATTTTTTGTTTTTAAGATTTTTATCGATTTGGAAGAGAGGAAATTTTCGTTTTAATTTTTTTCTAAATTAAAAGAGGAATCTTTTTTTATTTTGAAAATTTTTATCCAGTTGGAAGGGAGCCAATTTTTGTTTTGAATTTGTTTTTGTATTGGAAGAGGGAAATTTTTTTTTTCATCATTTTTTTTTTAGTTGGATGGGATGAAATTTTGGTTATTTTTTCTGAATTCGAGAGTTTTTATCATTTTTATTGAGTTGGAGGGGATGAAATTTTGGTTATTTTTTTCTGAATTGGAAGAAGACAATTTTTTATTTTTAAGATTTTACAGATTTGTATCGAGTTGGAAGGGAGGAAATTTCGGTTTTCAATTTTTTATGAATGGATGAACATTTTTTTTGTTTCTAAGATTTTTCTTGAGTTGGAAGGGAGGAAAATTTGTTTATAATTTTTCTTTAAGTGAAAGGGGAGCATTTTTTATTTTTAGGCTTTCATCGTGTTGGTAGGGAGGAAATTTTCGTTTTCAAGTTTTTCTAAACTGAAACAGGCACTTCTTTTGTTTTGAACATTTTTACTGAGTTGGAAGGGAGGAAATTTTTGTTAAAACATTTTTCGAGTGGTCGGGGGCAAATTTGGTATTTTTAACATTCAGATGAAAGGGGAGAATTCTTTATTTTCAATTTTGTACTGAATTGGAAGAGGAACGTGCTTTATTTTAACATTTTTATTAATGTGAGTTGAAAGGAATTATTAGTTTTAATTAAGAGCACTGCAAAGGATAGCGTGGATTTATATTTTGTAACCATAAATCTTTGAAATGTTCAATTTGTAAAAGTTAAAATTTTTTAATTTTGCAGTTTAGTAGAATTTAATTTAAAATTGTTAAATTCGAAAGTTTTAAAAGCTTCCTTTTATAAATGTAAATTATTGAGCGTTTGAATTAAAAATTTATGAATTTTTTTTTTTAATTCAAAGAGTCAGACATCGGAATTTTCGAAAAATAGAAGTTACCGTTTTTATAGAAAATTGCGATGACCTTAAATTCGTGACGCCATCGTTTTCCAACCCTTATAACTCCCAAGCGAATGGTCATGTTCGATCCATACAGTCGGAAAGAATGTCGTATTTTCGTTCTTCTGAAAATCCCAAGAGACTAAAGTACTTCAGCTATGGCGACTTGTCTCTGCTTTTTCGTCTTTATCTCTGCTTTTAAAGATTTTAATGCTAGAGAGAAGTAAAAATATTGAAAAGATGTTTTAGGAACAGAAATAAGTACATAATCTGCTTACAAGGGGAAAAACGCCTTTTAAAAAGTCCACGCCTGAGAGTCTTTCAACTCCTGGTTAGATCAGGCGGCAGCGCTCCGAGTCTGTAACCGGAAAGTACGGGCTCGATTCCTGCTGCCAGAATTTTTTGCCAAGTTTTTGTATTTAATTTTTTTTTTGCAATTGTCTATTAAATTAATTTTTTGTTAAAAAAGATCTCTCGTTACTCTAATTTTAAACGAATTTTCTAGGTACACCGAATATATTTTGCCAGCACACCCCAAATTTCAGTAAACCTAGACACGCCAATTTCAAAATATAAATTTTATAATAAAGAAAGTGTCTTGTATATATATTCTATTTTTATATCTTTTTATTTTACTATTTTTATTTTATTTGAATTTTTTTTATTCCTATTATACTATTTTTGTATATCTTATTTTTATCTAATATGAAAGTAATAATAATGAAAATATAAATGTTCAATTTAATGGAGAAAAATGAGAATTTTCTATTTAAAAAAACTTTTCTCTGAGTAAATTGGTAAAGTTTACAAAAAAACAAATTTTTCATTTGAAAATTTTTTTTTTATGAAAATTTTGGCTTGATTTAAGTAAATGTAATAGCGAGTTATAATTTTTTTTAAATTGAATGGAATTCAAAAATATGAATCCAAACAAAATTCCGAAGATTGTAGCTTCCCCTTGTTAGAAAGAAAAAGTGCTTTATATATTAATAAAACTTTAAAAATTCCAGAGTAATTACATAAAAATATGGGAAATAACTTATATTAAAAACAGGGATCACAGTTCGTCCCCTATTCCCCCTTTCCCCCTTTTTTTTGAAAATCTCCTATAATTCCTATATTTGAAATTTTTTTCAATTGTTTCCCTTTTTTTCAAAGCTGCAATTAATTTTTCAAGAATTATAAGAAACTGGTGGACATTAATTAATAAATTATAATTAGCTTGGAAAAACTGCCGAAAATTAATTGAAAAATCATTAGATTTCAACGACTATTTACAATATTTGAACAATAATAGGGTGACTTCAAAAATTAAATTTACAAGTTTGAACAACTTTAGGTTATGTTAGTGTTTTTCGTCGGAAATTGATATTTTTTAACAAAAATTCAACGGTTTGATTGTCTATACAAAAATATTGTATATTAATTCTGAAGATAAGATATCAATATTTTCATCAATTATCAAAAATATTGTCTTTTATTTTCTATTATTTTAGATAATAGGTACTATGCTATACATAAATTTTTTATTAATTAATATTAATTTTATATTAAATTTAAGAATTGCGCGAGACAAAAATAATCGCGCACGTAGCGCGCGTGTTTGTTTTCTTATTTAATAAAATTTGTGGTTTCTTATAAAAGTCTTGCATTTATTAATTTTTATTCATTACGCTGGTATTCAAAAAAAATCCCCTTCCTTAAAAAAACGTCTTCTCTCAAAGAAAAATTCCCCTATTTTCCATACTATTATTGAACTGCTGAACCACTGTAATCCCTATAAAAACAATGCATTAAAAAATGTTTTCAAAAAGATATAAAGTTGACCTTTTCATTTAATTCGAAAAAATAATGAAACACAGAAAGCTCGTTAGAATCATTGAATTAACAGAGACCTATTGGATGACAAACGTGGAAATTAATCTCACTTAATCCAATTAAAAGAGATCTGAACTAAACCTTTTGATACGAATGTTACTATTTACTTCCATGCTGATTTCATGTTTCATAAATAAATTGAGTAAAGCTGACGAATCAGTCTTTTCAAGATATTATACTGGTATATTTTTAGGATTCTGTCATCAAGTTTTTATTACACTCATGAAGGTGCAAATTTAAATATGAGTAAGGTCTCGGAAAGAGAAAAGTTTAGAGATTGTCAATTAAAATGATGTGTAAAATATGTAAACTCTTTTAACGAGAGTGTTTACCGTTCTAATGGTCCATTCCAGTACTTTGGCACGTGGCGCTATTGGTTTTCTCTTATGGATGAAATGACCTTGTCTAGATTACGCAAAAAGGGGAATTTTTTATGGAATTAAAAAAAATTAAGGCACTTCACGTACAGAAAAAAGATTGCTTAAAATTATTATTTTTTTATCAATTGAATGTTTATAGTCGCATCAACTGCCAGAGTCATTGGCGACTGTAGGGTATCTGTGGGGTAGTATTCCAAGGGATTACGGGTTTCATGTCGGCTGTTTTTTTTGCCATTTTAACTGTCACAAAAATTTTAAAAAAGCAGTTAACGTAAACTTTTACGAAATTCACATCGATTGCTTTTTTTTTTGACATTTTAGTTGTCACAACAGTTTAAAAGATAAAGCAACCAACATGAATTTCGTAAAAGTAGAAGTGGAAATGAAAGTGAAAAAGTTACGTAATTGGCCCCCTGAAATCAGAAGAATTCTTTTAAGTTTAACAGCATGTAGTTACATTTTGTTATTAATTAGCCTTCTATTAAAATCAAAATATATTAAATTTCATATAAATTTGGTGAATTTATTATAATTTCGTCAAATTCAGTATAATTTTGGTAAATTTACTAGAATTCTGCCAAAATTACAAGGATTTTTAAAAATAAAATAGCATTTTGTTACATTTTTTAATTAAAAAGTTATCTATTAAATTCAATAGAAGTATGTTAAATTAACTAGGGAGCCCACCCTACGGTAGATAATAATTAATTAAAAATACTAATGAATGTAAAATAATTAATTTAATATAATTATTAGTTAAGACGCACTCATTATTATATTAAAATTAGAATTGATTATTTTACTTAGATTTGTATTTATAATTAATTATTATCTAATGTATGATCATTATCTACTGTAGGGTCGTTTTCCCTACAGTTATATTGAGTTTTCTATAATTCTGTCAATGTCACAAAAATTCTGTTACATTTATTAGATTTTTGTTAATTTTACTAGAATTATTCGTTTTCATTAACCAGTGTTCTTTAAATTCACTAGAAATATGTTTAATTCGATAGAAATTTGATGAATTTACTAGAATTTTGATAAAATAACAAGAGTTCTTATAAATTTATTAGAAGTTTATTAATTTTTTTAATAAACTAGAGTTCTATTAAATTCTATAATTCTCTTAAAATCACAAGAATTCTGTTACATGCAACAGAATTCTTGTAATTTTGACTTAAAAAAATTCTATTAAATGCATTAAAAAGAATTTTGTTGAGTTAACTAAAATTTTTTTTTTAATTAAGCAATGTTTTATTGAATTCATTAGAAACATGTTAAATTCGATAGACTTTTTTGATGAATTCACTATAATTTTAAAAAAATTCTATTAAATTTAATAGAAGTTTGTTAAATTTTTTAATGAACTAAAGCTCTATTAAATTCACTAGAATTATGTTAAATTAAATACAGTCAAGTACAGTTATATTGAACTTTCTATAATTCTGTCAAAAACACGATAATTTGTATACATGTAATAGAATTTTGTTAAGTTAACCTGAATGATTCTTTTTAATTACACAATGTTTTGTTGAATTCACTAGAAATATATTTCTGTTAAATTGACTAGAATTCAAGGCTAATTTGTCTAATTTGAGGTCTGGAAAGTCAAGGAATTTCAATTTTTGGATTTTGTAAAAACCCTGAAAAACATTTTTAATATCATAATTATACAATGCAATGTTATTGAGGATGATATTTTTTTAAATGTTATTTAGTGAATCTTGTTATTAACCTTAACTTACGAATAAATTTAAAAATTCTTGTCGGAAAGGTAAAATTTCAAATGTTTTATCTTTCGAATCTCTTATCTGCATTTTTCTCTTGTTATAAATCTGTACAACCCCTTTTTCGCATTCGAGCATTTGCCACATTTATAATGGATTGCCGAGACTATAACAATGAAAGAGCTTTGACCTGTCTATAGAAACTAAAGAAACACTATACTTTGTGTTACGTATATATTTCTCCCTCGATCTGCTTATTTCACTGAAAATATTTTCTGAAAACCATTTTATATCAGATTTTCTAGTCTGATATCGAACTTTTATGTTTCTTAAAAAATGAATCAAAGTACATAGGCGATGCGCGTCTAGAAAAAAGGGTTTCGTAGTCTATTAAGACGTTAATTAAATCGTTTAAACCTCCCCTCCCATACTTCCCCCCTATTGCCCCTCATTCCGCTCCCCACACTTCAACTTTCGCTTCCCCTGCCTTCCCCCTCTCTTATTCTTCCCCAGCCTACACTCCCATTCCCCATTCCCCAGTCTTCACTTCGCCAACTTCCCCACCCCTTATGCCCCTACTTCCCCACACATCACCCCTTCTTCTTCCCCTACCCTCATTCACCTCACTTTCTCTCCCCTCATTTCCCCTTAGGTCCCCTCCTTTGAAAAAAGTACGACGGAAGTTCGGACACCCGATCGAAACCCTAAAAAGTACCACTGTTTAAATTCACCCTGGTCTAAAGACATAGAATTGATTTTCCCCTACACCCAATTACATAGTAAATGTTTTAGACTTACTAATAATGTTTAAATTAAGTAGTAATTTTATGTTTACAGATCTGCTTCGTTACTTAGAAGTTCCCGGACTCCAGGACCTATTTACAGACTCAAACTCATTGACAACAATTGACAGTTTGATCATGTCTACAGGATAACACAATATCAAAAGTTAGTTATTTTAAATATTATTTTATATAACACATGCATGAATACGGCTGTTTGTCATGTCCGCGGAGCGAACCTGAAATTCCCCTTTTCAGCTCATATAGGCATGTAATGGCCATTATATGTGGGCATCCGCATGAAAAGGGCCATGGCTGGTTCTAGTGTAGGAGATATTCACGTTTTTCTAAGTCAAGGTCAAAATTATTATTTTCTGATTTGAGTAGGGGATGATATTACGACATATGCGGAATCTATTGGCACTGTACTCATGTCTTAAAAGAAAACAGAAGTACTGGCCATAAGGGCCCTTTTCATACGGGCACATACACGCACACACACACACACATATGTACAAGCGCATGATATGCGGCAAAACACTGATGGACAAAGTGAGTAATGAGATTATCCTCAAAGAATGTGTTGTGGAGGAGACACTATAGTTGACATATGCCAAAGAAATTTGCTAAGATGGTTTGGGCATGTTCAGAGAATGAAAGATGAACGACTAACGAAACAAATGCACTGTTAGAAAAATCTGTATTAAATTTAATACAAATGTATATGAAGTCATTTGCATACACGTTAGTTGAAATTTAATATACATTAAAATTTAAATATAATATACAGGTCGGTATAGCAGCGTGCTTGAAAACTCAAAGTGCTTTTATTTCTTTAAATCTTATCGAATATTCGCGATTGAAGTAATAATCTAGAATTCGTCGATTGAATTGCTTTTTATGATCAAAGTGCAATGTAAATGTGGAACTCTTTCCAAAATTTGCCCTGAATCGTATAAATTTATTGTGAGTACAGTTGATTGTAGATTAGGTCTGTCATTTATTTACATAATTGAATTTTTCGACTTAAAATCCGCAATTTTATTTTTGATTAACTTTAAGAAGATATCATATTTTATTATTAAGAATCGAAAATTACTAATAATCTTATTTTGATTTTGTGTAAAATGGAATTATCTGAACGATTATCATGTAATGTATATGAAATTTAATAAACACGTACCTAAGTAGCGATTTCATATGCTTAAGATATTAATTTTAGTATACATTGGTATTTTAAATTTAATACTATTGTAAACATTGTGTATCAAGGTAAAGTAAATGGCAGTCTGTCCAGAGGCAGACCGCGGAAATGAGGGTTAGAATGTGTAAATTAGACTCTAATTCGAAGAGACGTAAGATGCCATAGAAACACAAGAGCTTGTATGAGAAAATGCATGGACGTGAAGGAAGCTAGAGAGATATACCAGGACAGAAAAATGTGGCGACAAATAATTTATAAAAAGAGTGTCAGTGGATGGAATGACGCCTGAAACTAAAGAACTTCGATACTAATGGGCCCGAGTGGGGAGCCTCACATGATGACATTGTGAGGCTCGTCACTTGGGGTGATCGCTAGAGAGATTGATCAGCACAGAAATTATATAATTTTTTTGGCGGATCGGCCAAATGCTGGTCAATTTAAAAAAATCACTGCACTCATTTTACTTTAAAACCTCTGACAGGGGGGTTAGGTTGGTTTCCGGCGCCGATTTTTTTGTTACTTTGCAGGTGAAAAGAGGATCCCAGACTATGACAAAAAAAAGATTCTGGGCAAACGTTGACATTCAGGGGTTGAAATCACCCCTTCTATATTTTTGAGTCTTTTAGTGTTTCAAGAGGTAACATTGTTTTTTTATTTATTATTTTTACACAAAATTGTTCTAATTGATGCTGTATTACAATATTAGCGTGAGTTGTGAAAACACTTACCTTCTAGAGTATCATAATTTAGAAAATCTACCCCTAGAATGCTTCGCCATATGACATATAGTTTAAGAATTTGAACATCCACCCCTTTAATATTACACAGCCCCACAAAAAAGTATGTTGTCCGACGGACAAGAGTAGTCACATCCTATGGATTTTGAGTCGCTGAATCCGAATCCAAAGTCAGAATTCCGCCGTCACCCTCAAATGTTTTTCTAACCTCAAAAAACATAGTTTTTTGACTATTTTTGCATTGAAAAATATGTAAAAAAAAAACGTGTTTTTTTAAAACTCGACGACAAATTCGGATTCAGCGCCCTGCTGGAAGTAAAAAGATTGAAAAAGATAGAAATTTGGGGATAGGAAAAGATAGAACTATTCTATCTCTCTCAATGGGTCACTTTGCATCCCTAAAACGCTATCTTTTCTTATCCCTAATCTCAATAACTTTCTATCTTCTTCTCTATACTTCATCACGAAGGACTGCTCTTATCTTTTTCGATCCATTAGTCTATCTATCTATTACGAATTCCAATCTTTTTCAATCTCTTTCTCTATCCTTCGTGACCGAGGCCTCTTATCTTTTTCTATCCCTTAGTCTATCTATCTATTACGAATTTCAATCTTTTTAAATCACTTTCTTTATCTTTCGTGACCGAAGACTTATTTTTTTCTATCCCTTAGTCTATCTATCTATTACGAATTTTAATCTTTTTCAATCTCTTTTTCTATCCTCCGTGACCGAAGACTCTTATCTTTATCTATCCCTTAGTCTATCTATCTATCACTAATTTCAATCATTTTCAATCTCTTTCTGTATCCTTCGTGACCGAGGACTCTTATCTTTTTCTATCTCTCAAAATTGGGGAGTCCATCGAAAAGTTAAAAAATTCATTTAAAAAATTAATTTGACTTTGACCACGTATCAGAAAGACAACGTGACGTCCATGCTTATATACCTACATAATTAAAATTAATTTCTCTATCTCACAGTCTTTTCTTATCCTCGATCTATCCGCGTCAATCTTTTTCTATCTTTTTGTCTATATAAATCCACGTCTTTCTTTTCCAATCTCCTTTTCTCTATCTCATCCTATCCTGCTTCTATCAACGTCAATATTTTTCTATCTCTCTATCAATCTAAACTCCTGTTATCTTTTGCAATCTCCTTTTCCCTATCTCTTCTTATCCTCGATCTGTCCACGTCAATATTTTTCTATCCCTAAATCAATCTACATTTCCATCTATCTTTTTCAATATCCTCTTCCCTATCTCATTGTATCACACATCTATCAACGTCAATCTTCTTCTATCTATTTTTCAATCAAAATTCACGTTTATCTTTTACAATACCCTCTTCTCTGTCTCAAATTTTCCATTGTCTACCCACCTCAATCTTTTTCTATTCCTTTGTCAATCTAAATTCACATCTATCTTTTTCAATATCCTTTTCCCTATCTCATTGTATCATACATCTATCAACGTCTATCTTTTTCTATCTATTTTTCAATCTGAATTCACGTCTATCTTTTTCAATACCCTCTTCTCTATCTCATCCTATCCTTTACCTATCCACGTCAATATTTTTCTATCCCTAAATTAATCTCAATTTCCATCCATATTTTTCAATCTCCTCTTCCCTTTCTCATTGTATCATACATCTATCAACGTCAATCTTTTCCTATCTATTTTTCAATCTGAATTCATGGCTATCTTCTCCCATACTCTCTTCTCTATCTCATCCTATCCTTTATCCATCCACGTCAATATTTTTCTATCTCTGAATTAATCTAAATTTCCATCTATCTTTTTCAATTCCTCTTCCCTATCTCACTGTATCATACATCTATCAACGTCGATCTTTCTCTATCTATTTTACGATATAAATTCACGTTTATCTTTTTCGATACCCTTTTCTCTATCTTTTCTCTAGATAGGGAAAAGGAGATTGAAAAAGATAACTGTAGTTTAGATTGATAGAGAGATAGAAAAATATTGACGTTGATAGAAGCAGGATAGGATGAGATAGAGAAAAGGATATTGTAAAAGAAAGACGTGAATTTATATAGACAAAAAGATAGAAAAAGATTGAGGTCGATAGAAGCAGCAAAGGATGAGATAGAGAAAAGGAGATCGGAAAAGAAAGACGTGAATTTATATAGACAAAAAGATAGAAAAAGATTGACGTTGATAGAAGCAGGATAGGATGAGATAGAGAAAAGGAGATTGGAAAAGAAAGACGTGGATTTATATAGACAAAAAGATAGAAAAAGATTGACGCGGATAGATCGAGGATAAGAAGAGATAGGGAAAAGGAGATTGAAAAAGATAACAGGAGTTTAGATTGATAGAGAGATAGAAAAAGATTGACGTGGATAGATAAAGTATAGGATGAGATAGAAAAGAGAGGATTGAAAAGGATAGACGCGAATTTAGATTGAGAAAGAGTAAGAATGGGATACATTTTCTCTATCTATTTCGATCATAAAGATTCAAAATGATTGAAAAGGACAGGATCTCTATCTTTTTACTTCCAGCAGGGCGGCGAAAATACAGAGAAATGGTATTTTTTGGTCCACCGGGCCCAATACTTTGCGGTGGGGGAGGGGCTGCACAGAGAACAATACCGTAAAACCTTGCTGAAAAAAATTTGATGTTTTGACGGACAAGAGTAGTCACATCGTATGGATTTTGGGTCGCTGAATCCGAATCCAAAGTCAGAATTCCGCCATCACCCTCAGGTTTTTTTCTAACCTAAAAAAGCGTCGTTTTTTAAACTATTTTTGCATTGGATAATATGTAAAAAAAACCGTGTTTTTTTCAATCTCGACCACAAATTCGGATTCAGCGACCAAAAATCCATACGATGTGACTACTCTTGTCCGTCGGACAACCTACTTTTTTTGTGGGGCTGTGTAATAATAAAGGGGTGGATGTCCAAAATCTTGAACTATATGTTATATGGCGAAGCATTCTAGGGGTAGATTTTCTAAATTATGATACTCTAGAGGATAAGTGTTTTTACAACTCACGCTAATATTATAATACAGTATCAATTAGAACAATTTTGTGTAAAAACCATAAATAAAAAACAATGTTACCTCTTAAAACAGTAAAAGATTCAAAAATATAGAAAGGGTGATTTCAATCCCTAAATGTGAACGTTTGCCCAAATTTTTTTTGTCCATAGTTTGGGATCCTCTTTTCACCTGCAAAGTAACGAAAAAATCGGCGCCAAACACCAACCTAACCCCCTTGTGAGTGACACTATATGTGGAAAAGTAGGTATGATGCGTTATTTGAAATTTACTTGAGATACTGAAGCTAGACACATGGAGAAATCGTTCATCTAAAACCAATGAAAATAAAAATAAAAGTAGCAATTTTTTACAAAAATGGGCTTGAGATACCCCTAAATATATTTTTAACTCTCCCAAAGTTCAGGGGACATTTCGACACCAAAAGGAATCATTTTTGGGGGAGCCATTTTAGAAAAAGTCTTTTTTGGACCACCCTAGTATTCACATTATATCAAATTTGTCATTTTGGAAGCTGATTTGTCATTTTGGAAGATAATTAAGAATAATTATTAATTGATTTGTTTTTGTTTGTTAATAATATATATTATTAACTTTGAAATTAAATTTATATTTAATAATATTTTCAAGTGTAAATGTTATCTTATCAATACATTATTTTTGAATCGACAAGAATAATTTTGTTTTAAATGTATAGTCGTGTATGCGTCATGCGACGTGAGATTCATTTCATCCAACTATTATTACGTATATAAACTAATAAATAATGTTTATGATAGAAATATAATATCCTAAAAATATTTAATAGTAGGGATGTAAAAAGTGTCGTTGCATCCTAATTTTATTTTTCGAAAACCTAAAATCAAGGAAGTCGTAATCTTATAGAGGAATGATTTGTATTTATTATTTTTTTATTTCTGAAATAAAGGTATGTTTCTGGCAATTTTTAACAGATCATACATAAAACTTTGAATTGAACATACCTATGATAAATTTGATAGTGAGATTTGATCCAGCATATAACGTCGCAGTAAGTTGTAAATTCGAGAATTTCAAGTCTTATTTTAATTGTTGACAATAGTTGCTGATATGGATCTTGATACGGCACATCAGGGAATTCGAAATTAGATGCAAAGTCATTAAACAAGATCAGATTCCAGATGTGACATTTGTCGATCATGGTGTAATCGACTGTACTGACTATATCACCGTATAATATAATAGTGACGCACGAGGTAATGCAAAGCTATGTGGGGATGTTATTGCTCCGAGGCCAACAGATCAACTTTATATTGTCTGCTTTACTGGCTCGCATAACATGTACATTATTATTTTCCAATGTCAAATATTAAGGCTCCTGGAAATCATCGGTAAATCGGACTTCATGTACTGAGGCCAAACGGAGAAGACATTTTGGCTAGTTTTTTTGTAGACTCGGATTCCGATTTAGTAACCCCCGGTTTATTAATTCCTAGAATTGCTGTCCCACGCAGTTTCTCAGCGCGCAGAGCGAGAGGCGGTTGCGACTCTCGCCTCGGAAGGGCCGCAGTGCGCGAGTAGTTAGTCAAGTATATTGCGCAATATTATGCATTCCAATTGAAAACGGTTCGGGCGGACCTGACTGTTTACGTTTCGATTCCCCTGACTTAGTAACAAGGCTATTTGCAGGCATCTCCCGACATTGTCACTAAATCGGGGTCCGAGTTTATACATAATCTAAAGAGTAGAAAAACTCCCAGTAAAAGCCGTTTTTTGGAGAAAATTCAATTTTTTGTGTAATAAACGAAAGAAAAAAATGCGTCCTATTGGCGGCATCACGATAACACCACCAACGCTATAGTGGAGTATTCTACTATTTATCTAAAAAGGGAATAGATAAAACAGTTTTCTCCATTGTTTTTTGCTTTCGTGACTTACCATGTTTGTTACCGGCTATGCCAGAAGAACAGGATCTGCTCGGTTCTGATGTTGGGCGAACCTAACGACAAAACGAAAAACTACCATGAACGTTTCTGCAGCGGGGCTACGATTCCTGGAGTCGATCGGATCTCTCTTTCCACCATGTGAGGTAGACAATAAAGTGCGATCGAATTCCAAACGACCGTTACGAAACCTTTTTTTTATCTTATGAGGTAGATAGAGAGGGTTTGATAGATTGGAAACGATAATTGTGACTTCTCGTTCGAACAACATCGGGCTCTCTCTCTCTCTGCCTAATATATACCTCATATAATAGAAAAAGAGGTTTCGAAACCATGTTTTCGAATTCGTTCGTACCTCGTAGTCTATCTCACATGGTAGAACATTCAAAATAGGTCCGATCGACTTCAGGTATCGGAGTCCCACTGCTAAAGGATGGTAGTTTTTCGTTTTGTCGTTAGGTTCGCCCAAAACCAGAACCGAGCAGATCCTCTTCTTCCGACATGGCCGGCAACAACCATGGTGAGCCATGAAAGCAAAAAACGATGTAGACAACTGTTTCATCTACACCCTGTTTAGATAAATACTATAATACACCTAAAAAATATTTAATTTTTAATGAGGATCGGCTTTCTTCTGTTGTCCAATTTAAGCGGGCTCGATTTACGCCTTTTGAGAATTGCTACCGCGGCGGTTTCGGGCTGAGAGTGGAACCCCTCGGGGTCGAGAGAGGTTGGTCAACCAAGCGTGAAACAGCAGCTTAGGGACAAAGAGGCAGTGCGCGGGAACGAACATTGCGTAATATTAGGAAATGGTTCACACTGCTCTGACTGTTTACGTTCGGACGGGCTGGATTGAGTGTCAAGGCCAAGGCAAGCAATGCCCGAAACCCTGCTTGAATCGAAACTCCAGTGTATATCTCAATTCATTTAAATTCTCTGAATTATCAGAATTCCTTGAATTCGTGAAATTTCCTGAATTCTAAGAACTCCCTGAATTCCACGGACTTCAAAGTAATGCAAATAATTTTAAAGAATTTAAGGAATTCACAAAATTCTATGAATTCAAGGAATTCGAAAAATTCAGAAGATTTGAAGGAATTCAGGGGATTTAGAGAATTTCAATAATTTATAATATTCAAGGAATTCAGGGAAATCAGAATATGTGAGGATTTCAAAGAATTCTGAATATTCAAAGATTACAGCGAATTCAGAGAATTTTAGAGTATTTGAAGAGCATTTTCATGCGAACTGAATTCATAGAACTCAGTCAGAAAATCCAACTCTTTTTGGTTGAAAGTCTATTCTTTTAAATTTAAAAGTCTACTGTTATGTTTTTGGTTCAGAATTAATCTCTTTTGGTCCAAAAGGAATTATTTTGGTTATAAAAATCTACTGTCTGATAAAAAATTCGTTTTTCGTCTTATAAATTCTACGATTTGGCTGATTTTTTCTCTTTTTTGACTGAAAAATCTTTTTTGGTTAAAAATTCGTCTCGTTTGCTTCTAAGTTCAACTATTTGTTTGTAAATGCATCTGGTTGAAATTTTTGTTGTTGTTTTTGTTGAAAATTCATCTCTTCAAATTTGGTTTTACTTTCAGGACAAATTTTTTCGCAAACATGCGACTTTTTAGCTTGAAAACTCAACTATTTTATTAAAATTTAATTTTTTGTTTTTGGTTGAAGATTGACCTCCTTAGTTGAAAATTCAACTATTTTGCGGAAAAATTGTTTTTTTCTTTTGTTACAAATTTTCAACTGAAAATTCAACTATCCCGCTTTTTGTTGAAAATGGATCATTTTTCAGTTGAAAACTCAACTATTGATATTCAATATTCATTACTTTGTTTAAAATTCGTCTTTTTCGTACAAAATTGATCTTCTTTGTTGAAAATTCATCGTATGGGGTTGGAAATTTAACTATTTTGGTAGAAAACTTAACTGTTTTTCAATTTATCTTTTCGGATAAAAAACTCAACTGTTTTGTAGAAAATTCGTTTTTTAGCTTGTAAATTTATCAATTTGGTCGAATTTTTTTCTTTCTTGACTTAAAAATATTTCTGGGTTGAAAATTCAACTCTTTTTTTGCAAAATTCGTCTTTTTGGTTTGAGCAGTCATCTTCTTTTTACTATTTGGTTGTAAATGCCACTGTATGGTAGAAAATTATTATTGTTTTGTTGAAACTTCAACTATTTGGTTGAAAATTTATCTTTCTTGGTTGAACATTCATCTTTTCTGGTTCAAAAGTCAATAGTTTTCGAAAACATGTGACTTTTCAGCTTAAAAACCCAACTATTTTGTTAAAATTTCACTTCTTGTTTTTTGTTGAAAATTCAACTATTTTAGTAGGAAATTAAAATTTGCTTAAACATTGATATTTTTGGGTAAAAAATTCAACTTTTTTGTTGAAAATTCGTCTTTTTTGCTTCAAAAGTTCACCTCTTTGGTTGTAAATGCATTTGTTTACAATTATTTTTTGTTTTTGTGGAAAATTCATCGTTCTTAGTTCAAAATGAATTTTTTTGTTGAAAATTTATCTTTTTGGGTTTAAAAGTTAAATGGTTTCTAAAACATTAAACATTTTAGCTAGAAAACTCTTTAGTAGAAAATCCGACTTTTTGGGTTGAAAATTCATATATTTTGTTTGAAAGTTACACTACTTTGTAGAAAATGCAATATATTTCGACTTTCAATCTTAGGAATATGGTACCAATATTAATTTTATTGAAAAGAATTTATTCTATGAGTAAGTGGTATAAGATTTTTTTTGATTTATTAATTTTCAAAGTATTTTTTGTCAATTAAGGAATTGATTTTTATTCTAAACATTGTTTTTAATAATAATATTTATAATATTTATAATAATATTTGACTCTTAAAAATTGAATTTACTTTCGTTGGACAACTTTCTAAGTACAGGGATATGTTTTGTTTTTTAACAGAGAAGGGTGCCGTATCTTTACAACTTGTTCACCCCTGCGGCAGTTGAGTTTTCAGTTATACTCAAGTGACTCTTTTGACTTTTCCTATAAGGTTTATGCCAACCTGTTGCCGCCTTGCCTGTTTTACATCAGCAAACGGGGCAAAAAAGAGATAAAAAGCTTTCGAAAAATTGAGGCAACCCCATAATATTTTCACACATTTTATCCCTGACAAAAGGCCATTACATTTTTATACACGTGTTGGTATTGGAATACTGCAATCAGACTTTGTGCTCTTTCCCCCTTTTTACCCTTTTTATATTTTTTCGCTTGAATGCAAGCTGAATTAATTTAATTAAACTTTTTTAATGAAAAGTCTACTATTATATTTTTGGTTCAGAATTCATCTCTTTTGGTAAAAAATTTTACTGTTTAGTTGAGAACTAAATTATTTTTGGTAAATTCAAATATTTTGTTAATAATTTTCTTTTCTTAGTCGAAAATTTAACTGTTTTGGATAGAAAATTCGTCATTTCGGATAGAAAATTTGTCATTTTTGGTAACAGTCTTCTAACAAATTCGTCTTTTTTGCTTGAAAATTCAACTATTTGGTTGAAAATTCAACTATTCTTTTTAAAACTCATCATTTCTGGTCGCAAAGTCAATTTTTTTCTTAAACATACGTCTTTTTTTAGGTAGAAAATTCGTTCTTTTGGATTGACAATTCATCTTTTTTTATTAAAAAAGAAATTTGTTTAAAATTCAACTGTCTTCTAAAAAAAAAATTCATTTTACCTTTAACATTCAACTATTTGGTTAAAAATTCATTTTTTTAAGATTCATTTCTTTGGTTGAAAAATAAACTATTTTGTTCAAAATTCGTTTTTTGTTTTACAAATTTTTTTTAACTGCAAATTCAACGTTTTAAATGTTTGAAAACCCGTTTTTTGTTGAATTCAACTCTTTTTTATTTAAAATTATCATCTTTTTTGGTTGAAAAATCAACTATTATATTTCTTGTTGAGAATTCATATTTTTTGGTTGAAAAATCAACTGTCAGACTAAAAACTTATTTTTTGTTGTTGAGGATTCAACTATTTTGTTGAAAATTCGTCGTTTTTGGTCAGAGTTATTTTTGTTTTTATTCAAAATTAAAATCTTTTTTTTTTTGTTGAAGTTTCATTTCTTTTGTTACAAAATTTCATATTTTGTTGAAGATTCGTTTTTCAGTTGAAAATTAGTTTGTTTAACTTAAAATTCAACTATTAGGTTTAAAATGTATGTATTTTGTTGAAAATTCGTTTTTTTAAATTAAACTGTATTTGATTTAAAATTAAAATCTATTTTGTTTTAAATATAAACTATCATATATTTTTCATAGAGAATATACCTTTTTGCTAAAAATTAACTTTTTTTGTTGAAAATACAGCTTTGTTGGTTGAAAATTCAACTCTCTTCTGAAAACTTCGTCTTTCCCCTTTTTTTTAAATTAAACTATTTGGTTGAAAATTGATCTTTCTTGGTTGAAAATAAAACTTTTTGTTGAAAATTCAGCTTCTCGATTTTCAATTTATCGGTTTTCTAAAGCATTTGCCTTTTTAGCTTGAAAAATCAACTCTTTTGCAGCAAATTTATCTCTTTTGATAGAAAATCTTTTTTTGTTGAAAATTCAATTATTTTGTTGTTTGTTTGTAATATGTTGTTTTTTAGAGGAAATTAGGCAATATGTATTTTTGCAATTTAAAAAAAAAATTTACGAAGTTATGCGTATTTGAATTTTTTGCTTTGTTTTTCAAAAAAATCCCAATTTTTTTTGAAAATATTATCTGAAAATGTTAAAAGTCGATTTTCTCAAAAAACCCACACTTATATTTTTTGGCAATTTTTTTTTAATTTGTACTATCATAAGGAAAATACCTTGTGAGTTTTATGCGGGCTAAATAATTTTTGTGGCCAGGAGAATTTTTTTTCATGAAATCAAATTTTTGCCTCTTTCTTGCAAACAAAATAACAGATTCGAAAAAATGTGAAGATAATAATAATTGGCACAGTTAAAAAAGTTCTACAAAAAGTTCCATTACTCATTTATGATTTTGTACCATTTCACACTCTTTCCCTATTCCCCTCTTTCCTCTTATTTTAAACTTTTTAAAGGATTCTTCTATTTTCTCTGTTTTAAAATAAATTCCTATTTTTTGTTAAAAATTAAATCTTTTTTGAGGTTGAAAATTCTACTATTGTATTTTTGTTTCAGAATTAATTTGTCGTTGTTGAAATTTTTTATTATTTTGTAGTCAACTATTCCATTTTTTATGGCAAATTTGAGTACTTTTTTGAACATTCTTTTTTTTAAATTTATTTATTTAACTGAAAGTTTAACTATTTCATTTTTCGTTGATAATTTATCTTTTTGGTTTATCCTTCGGTTTTTTTTCTTAAAAATTAATTTTGTAAACTGCAAATTTATCTGATCCATTTGTGTTAGTGAAATTATCTTTTTTATTTGAAAATTCGTGTATTATTTTGAAAATTCGTCTTTCTTCGTTGAAATTGCATCTACTTGGTTGAAAATTCATCTTTGACTTGTAGGTTGAAAATTCAACTACAAATTTAGTTAAAAATTCAACTATTTTGTTGAAATATTAATTATTTTGTTGGAAATTCAACTATTTTGTTAAGGTCATCTTGGTTGAAAATGCAACTGTTTTATTGAAAATGCGTCCTTTTGGATTAAAAATTTATCTTTTATGGTAGAAAAGTAAACTCTTTTGCTTAAAAATTCATCTTTCTTGGTTTAAATGAACTTTTTTCTTGAAAATTGAACAGTTTTCTAAAACATTTGACTTTTTAGCTTGACAATTTAACTCTTTCCTTAAAAATTCATCTTTTCGGGTTGCAAATTCCGACTTGAAATGTTATAAATTTGAAGCCTTTCATGTTGAATTCAATATGGTATCTAAATTAATTTTATTCCAAATAATTTATTCCCCCTATAAATCCCCCGTTTCCACGAAAAATCGCCCAATTTTATCTGTTTAGAGATAATTTTGGGCTGTGAAGTCTGTGTATGTAAATAATTATGATTTTTTTCTTCTCAGGGATTAACACTCGTCTTTGAAGAAGTGGAGTGTAAAGAAAAAAAAGAGGAGTGATTTGTCACCACGCGTCACGCGGGGGTGGTGGGTCTATGGGGGGCACCGCCCCAGCGGCCCCCCGGTACCAATCCTGCCGGGAATTGCCGGAACGGCGCTATCCTAGCTCGACCGAAAACTTCACCGCTTCCGGTACCAACGGTCAAGCAAATGAAGAGCCCATCCAGTATCATGAGGCAATCCAGCCTCACCAAACTTGGCTCTATGATTAATACTGCCGTAAACAAGAGGGTCGGTAAGTAAAAGTACTCGAGTCTCCACTTGAAAAAATACTAAAGATATACATCATGGGTCATTCCAAATATATTTTTTTTAATTCAAAATTCAAGGCAAAATTTTACGCGACCATGTCAACGATTTAGTTGGCGATGTTTTCCCTGATAGTGGGTGTCCAAAAACCTTCAAAACCGAAGTATTAGTTTTTTTTTAATTCTTCAATTAGATTAATGATGGTGTTTTGAGCGATGTTGTTTGTCTGAGTGATATACATTTATAATAATAATATAGGTATTTGTTTTTGACATACTTCAGACCAAATGCTAGGAAATTAGTTGTTGAATCCTTTATTGTACACTTTCAGTAGCCAACGTTTCGAAAAACACATGTTTTCCTCATCAGGACAGTAACATTTTGAAGTTCATCAACATCTTAAAATTTCTATAGAATTCTATTCCTCTTCTTCATTGCTTAAAATTCTTCATTTTCCATTCAAATTTTGTTTAAAATTATTGACAATTTTAAATTGCTTTGTATATTCTAAATATCTTGCCCATAAACATTAATAATTTAGTCAATTTGCCTGATCGAAATTTAATATACATGTGAGTAAAGTCATTTGCACATACCGTAGGGGAAACCGCCCTACAGTAGATAGGAAAAAATTCAACAGCATATAACTGCATCAGTTTTCAAAAATCAAGAAAGATTATCGTTGTTAAATAAAGCTTACATATTGAATTGAGTATTCTTATAGAAAAAAATATCACGAAATTAATCAATTGGCTGTATCAAACATTTTTATTAGACCTGGTCAAGGCTGCGATTTTGACACCTTTGTCCATCAATAGATAATCGTTTCTGGTATTGCTTCTGGACAAGACAGAATACTCAATTCTGGATAATTATGATTTATCATTAGTATACTTACAATTAAAATCAATTTATTGAGTAAATAATAGTTGAAACTATGATTATTTTACAAAAATCGCAAAAGTTTAAATTATTGACATTTTTTTTATCTTTGATATACCGTGAGATTGGTACGATTGGTACAAGATTTTTAATCTTTATAAAATTTAACCTGACCTGCGATGACAGAAAAGTGCAGCATTTTTACATACCTTAATCCTAAAAATGATATCTTTTCCGAAAGGCTCCTTAAAACACAACTAAAATTTATGACAATTTATGATAATTTACACTATTTTCTTAGTTTATTATTCACAATAATTTGAATTTAAAAACTTCACGAATCAAAATAAACAAACAAACACAACCTCTAACTTAAAACCGAGATTAAAACAACTGCGAGACAGTCGCAGAGCTGCCAATTTTGACAGAGACATTTTTTGTAATTTTCCGATTATCTACTGTTGGTTATCTACTGTTGGAAAATGTATTATCTAATAAAAAGTCCTCAAATATTTATAAATAATAAAGAAAGAACACTTTTTATTCATAAATATTGTTCATTAAACTTCAAGCTTCGATTCTAATGTATAAACATGTCATAAAAATGTTTCATTAAGTTAACAAGTATGAATAAAGAAGAGGTGAAATTTTTTTTTTCAGGTTAAAAATTAATTTTATACTCTCACGCATTAATTAATTATAAAATTTCAATGAAACTTCGTTAGAAAATATAGTATCCTTGCTGAAACGTTATACTAACAAAAGTAATTAACCATTTTTGTCAGTTTTCCAGTTAATTAAGATTATCTACTGTAAATCATTATCTACTGTAGGGTGGTTTCCCCTACATTAATTTTAATATACCATCATGTTGTAACATTAATATACATGTATATTAAAGTCGGTAAAACAGAATGCGTGAAAACAACAAGTCCTTTGATACCTTCAGATCTTGTCAAATTTTAAAAAATAAAGCAATAACCTTACATTCGTCGACTAAATTCTTACTTACAATTAAAGTGCAACGTACGGGTGGAATTATTCCTAAAATTCGCTGCGAATGTTAGAATTTTAACGTGAGTACAGGTGCTTGTAGGTTAGGTTTCTTAATTATTTGTTTAATTGAACTTGTCTCTGAAAAACCAGTGTAGTTTACATTCATCTAGGAGAAAATATTCTTTTTGATCATTTATAATTGAAAATTGCTGCCAGAATTGTTTTTAATTTTTGTAAAGTGCAAATATCGGACTTTTCTGATAAATGATCAATATGCGGTATATGAAATTTAATAACATAGTCTCTTAATGGCGATTCCGTATACCTAGGTTTTAGATTTTATATACAAATGTATATTAAATGTATATTAAAATTGCAAACATTTTTAACAGTGTGGTTAAAATCACATCAGAGACATAACTTACGTTATGCTCCATTTTTTCAAAGAGAATTAGAGAATCCTCTAATTCTCTTTGCAAAAATGGAGCATAACGTAAGTTATGTCTCTGATGTGATTTTAACCAAATTGACTAAATTATTAATGTTTATGGGCAAGTTTTTTAGAATATACAAAGCAATTTAAAATTGTCAATAATTTTTAACAAAATTTGAATGGAAAATGAAGAATTTTAAGCAATGAAGAAGAGGAATAGAATTCTATAGAAATTTTAAGATGTTGATGAACTGCAAAATGTTATTGTCCTGATGAGGAAAACATGTGTTTTTCGAAACGTTGGCTACTGAAAGTGTACAATAAAGGATTCAACAACTAATTTCCTAGCATTTGGTCTGAAGTATGTCAAAAACAAATACCTATATTATTATTATAATTCTTCAATTTTATTTTTATTTTCAAATCTCCATAAAAAAGGTAATTCATAACAGATTTTAAAGTTCAATAGCCGCAATTGTGACATGTCGCAATGCAAGCCATAAATGTGACATGTCGCAATGTGTCACGCCACAAATGTGACATGCTGCAATGTAACAAGCCAAAATGTGACATGCCGCGATTGTGACATGCCGCAAATATGACATGTCGCAATGTAACAAGCCATAAATGTGACATATGGCAAATGCAACATGCCGCAATGCATCACGACACAAATGTGACATGCCGCAATATAAAATGCCTAAAATGTGACGTGTCGCAAATGTAACATGCCGTGACTGTGACATGCCGAAAATATGAAATGTTACAGTGTATCATGCCACAAATATGACATGTCGCAATGTATCATGCCACAAATGTAACATGCCGCGAATGTGACATGCCGCAATGGAGCAAGCCACAAATGTGACTTGTTGTAATATATCATGCAACAAATGTAAAATGCCGCAATGTAACAAGCCACATATGTGACTTGTTGTAATATATCATGCAACAAATGTAACATGCCGCAATGTAACAAGCCACAAATGTGACTTGTTGCAATATATCATGCAACAAATGTAACATGCCGCAATGTAACAAACCACAAATGAGACATGCCGCAAATGTGACTAGTCGCAATTGTGACATGTCGCAATGTAACAAGCCACACTGTTAGAAATGTTTGCAATTTTAGTATATAATGGGCATATTAAATTTCCTATATGTTTACTAAATTCATTACACTTTGAAATTTTAGTATATTTACGTATACTAAATTTATTTTCTGAAGTTATATGTATACTAAATTTATTAAGTGCACAGTAAGTTTCTTTCACGCATATGAATTTCATAGTTTCTGAATACTAAAATTCATATACGTGTTTACTCTATTCAGCTGTGCAAGCACGTTTCGATTTACGCGAGTCGGGCAACGTGGCCGGTAGCACACTCTAAGAAAAAGTCTATTAACAGTGAAATTACGTTCCTTTCAAAATGCATCCTTTTAAATTAAGCAGATTTCTTTTGTCCGTCAATAGAATCGTTTCACTGTTCAAAGACTTATCCGTTAAATGCAAAACGAAAGTAGTTTTACTGATAAACGATTTCTTTTGACTTTGAAAAGAATTCCTTTAACTATTAAAGGATTTCATTTGTTGGCTAGCGGAGAAAGTGCGCCTGCGCATGAGTGAATTTTTTCACTGCACGATTTATTTATTAATTGATAAAGTGAGTGGAAAAACGAGCGAAATGATGTCGAAAATGGATTACTTCAAAAAATTAGGAATCCCAGATTGTGACGCAAAAACTTTGGAAGGTACGTGTACTGAAAGAATAATTTTTGATCCGCATAACCTCACTTTTCATTGATTTTTACGCTTTTGACAATCAAAGTATAAATTTTTATTTATTGCTTTTGACAATCAAACGTTCGTAAGACGTTCTTTATGAAATGATTTTGTAAAGCGTCGATGTTATATCGATTTTTTATTTACATTCACCAAAGTTCGGCTTTTGTACATTTGTTCCACGTAATATCATGCAATAAATATTCTTTTAACGTTCAAATTATTCTTTCTTTTGTCCGACAATAGATTTCACTTCAAGATCAAAGGAAATCCTTTTACACTTAAAGGATAGCATTTGAAACGACAATCCTTTAACTGTGAAAGTATTTCCTCACATGCCAATTTTGAATGGAAAATCCTTTAATAGTGAAAGGAATCGTTTGACAGTCAATAGTCTGTTTTTAGAGTGCAGGCTCATACGCCGCTGCATTTGTTTGAGTCCTTTGTAATGCTAAAAGATTCGGCTTCTTTTTGCGATGATCTGCGAAGTCTTCTCTTTAAAAGGTTTGTTCAATTTATTAACGTAAATGTAGCTTAACGATATGATTATTTGAAAATTAAAACTTTGTTCTTTAATTTCATTTTTCATCTGATCATGTTTACAGATGATGAAGACGGAGCCCACGCGAAACGGAATGCGTATACTGAATTTAGTATATGCGTATACTAAATTTCGTATACATTTATACTGAATTTAGTATACGCGTATACTAAATTTCATGTACGTGCATACTAAATTCAGTATATGCATATACTAAATTTACTGTACGCTGGTATACTAAATTTAATTTCATGTTGTGCATTCTTGCTTCCATTACATGTATACTAAATCTAGTACAGATTTTTCTAACAGTGCATACATGTGACATGTCGCAATGTGTCACGCCACAAATTTAACATGCCGCAATGTATCCTGCCACAAATGTGACATGCCGCAATGTATCCTGCCACAAATGTGACATGCCGCAATGTATCATGCCACAAATGTGACATGCCGCAATCTAACAAGCCACAAATGTGACATGTCGCAATATATCATGCAACAAATGTAACATGCAACAAATGTATCCTGCAACAAATGTATCCTGCCACAAATGTGACATGCCGCAATATATCATGCCACAAATGTGACATGCCGCAATGTAACAAGCCACAAATGTGACATGTCGCAATATATCATGCAACAAATGTAACATGCAACAAATGTAACGTGCCACAAATGTGACATGCCGCAAAATATGACTTACCGCGGGTCACATGATCCTGACCCACAGAAGTACCAAAGTTATTAATTCATTATTTACTTGCGAAAAACTGTTGGGAAAATTGTCTTTTTTCCTTTAAAAATTTAATTTATTAACACATGCGCGCATTCTGTCCATTTAGGTCAGATAAAACATTCTTGTTTATTATTACCTGGAATTGTTCCCTAAACATTCTTCACGAAAATTAAAAAAAACGAAAGTGAACGATTTTATAAAATCAAAATTGATTTTTTTTCGAAAGCCATTGTTTGTAGAGCATAATGTTGAACACAGAATAGCTGTAGTTTTTCAAGATGTTTGAGCTTGTTATAAAAGTGCACCGTAAAAAATCCACACCTTTCTTCATAAATCAGGAAATACTACAAGGAACTTTTTATTTTCGTCGTAAAAACCAGTGTCCCTCTTATACTATTGACTACATGAAAAACCGTTTAGCAGGACGAATGTGCAGTTTATTGAGATCTACATTTCTTTGTACAGTATTTTTCTCTGAAATTCATACTTTTCAAGGTATTGTTCGTTTCTTAACAAAAATCATGAAAAGTCAGCGTTATTTTCATTTTTGGTCGATTTTTTCGAATAATAATTATTTCATAAAAAAATGTTATAATACATAAATTTTATTTTTTATTTTTACGAAATACACCATTTTTCTGTGGAACATTTCTATATAAAAGCAATATTTTTTTAAATAAAACATAAAAAACGTGAAAATAGAGCAATTAAACCTTTGTGAAAATGGTAAATTTGATAAAAGATACCTTTTTTGGTCTTATAAATATTTAAGTAAAAGGAACCATAGTCAGATCTTATGAAAACTGTCAGTTACCAAGTCATTCCACAGGTTTATAGAATTATCTTCTCATTGTCAATTTATGTAGATAATAACGCAAAATACTCGTAAAAAGTTGAGCAAAAAGTCTTTTTAATCATTTATTTATATTACCGGGTTGGTGGTAGATCAGGAAAAACGTGCAAATCAGGGAATTTTATTGCTCAGGGAAAGTCAGGGAAAAGTCTAGTTACTTCCCCCTGATGATTGTACTTTTAGTTAAAACTTTTATTATTTGGTTAAAAATTCATCAATTTTGTGCAAAAATCATCCGTTTTGGTTGAAAATTCAACTGTTTTGTTGGAATTTCGTCCTTTTGGTTTGAAAATTCAATTATTTTGGTAGAAAATTAACTTTTTTGTCGAAAACTCATATTTTTATTTTGAAAATTCAATTGAAACCTTTCTTGTTTGAAAATACAACTTTTTTGAAGATTTGTCTCTGCGGTTTAAAAATTCATCTGTTTTGGTAGAATTTTGATCTTTTTTGGATAAAAATGCAACTATTCGGTTGAAAATTAATCTTGTTTGGTCGAGTATTCAACTATTTTGTTTAAAATTAATATTTTTTGTTTGAAAATTGAACTACTTTTTTAAAGGTCGAACCGCTTTGCTAAAAATCATTTATTGGTTAAAGATTCACAATTTTAGTTGAAAATTCATCTCTTTGGTTAAAATTTTAACTATTTTGCTGCAAATTGATCTTTCTTAATTAAAAAATCAACTACTTGTGTAAAAGTTGAACTAATTTGTGAAAAATGTATTTTTCTGGTTGAAAGTTTATCTCTTTGGTTGAAAATTTAACTATTTTGTTGACAATTCGTTTTTTTGTTTATTATTAATTTTTTTAACTTAAAACTTATGTTTTGCTTTTTGGTTGAAAATTGATATTTTTTATTTGAAAATTCGTCTTTTTTGGTGGAAAACTAATCTGCTTGAAGTGAATTTTCCTATTTTTTAGTTAAAAATGAACGATTTTGTTGAAACTTAGTTTTTTTCGAGTTGAAAATTATATTGCTTTAGTGACTAAAAAATCTTGCGGAATTTGATTGTTATTCATTAATACGGAATTCTCCATATCCTTAGTCTTGAACAATCTGGAAAAAAGGTTAGTCTTACGGAAAATTCCGGAACTGTCAACAGTTCGTTGGAAAATTCATCATTCCATTTGAAAATTGATCTTTTGTGGTTGATAATTCAACTGTTCCTGGTTGAAGTTTAGTCTTTTTCATTACAAATTTTACCATTTGGTTGAAAATTCATCTTTTTAGGTTGAAAATTCAACAATTTGGTTAAAAGTTAAACTATTTTGTTGAAAATTCTTCTTTTTTTATTTAAAGCTCTACTAGTTGGTTGCAACTGCAACAGTTTGGTTAAAAATTTAACTGTTTTGTTGAAAATGATTTTTTTGTTTTGTTTGTTGATATATCAACTATACATTTTTAGTCGAGATTTGATCTTTTTGTTGAAAATTTAACTTTTCGGGTTAAAAATTCAACTGGCTTAAAAAAATTAGTCTTTTTGACTTGGAAATTTAACTATTTAGCTGAAAGTGCAACTGTTCTTGGTTGAAGTTTATTCCTTTCGGAATAATTATTCGAAGATTTGGTTGAAAGTTCATATTTTGAGTTTGAAAATTCCAGAACTTGGTTAACTGTTTTACTTAACTGTTTAACTGTTTTATTGAAAATTCGTCTCTTTTGATTTAACGTTCTATTATTTGGTTGCAAATGCAACTATTTGATAAAAAATTAATTTGTTTGTGTTTGAAAAATCAAGTATTTGGTCAAAAATTCAACTATGTTCTTGAAAATTCAATTATGTTATTGAAAATTCAAGTATTTAGTTAAAAACTCAATTTCTGGACGAAAATTGATCTTTTATGCTAGGAAAGTCATCTTTTTTGGTTGAAATAAGTAAATAAATTTGAAACTTTTCATTTTAATTTTAAATTCTTTCATTTGGTTTATAAAAGATTGTATGTTGAAAATGTTACAAGATTAAAATCTTAAAAATTCTTTGAATATTAATGGCCAGGGAAAATTAAACATTGGTCAGGGAAGATTCAGGTAATTTTGAAAATGAACTTTTGCGGCCAGACACACAGTTAAAAAATTCTTTAAAAAAATACTTTAAAAATTACATAGCGAAGCACATTTAATTAGAACATTTTACTTAAAGTTTTTTTTAATATATAAAAATTTGATGTACATTTATTAGTAGAATTTATCTGTATGAATTATTAGTAGAAAACTATTATCAGTAGAATTTCTTACTAAAGTAATTGTTAAAGTACTAAGCATTATTTCAGTTAGTAATTTTCTAATTATTTATAGATTTAGTACATTCTTTATACAATTACAAAACACCATAAACTGCATAGTAGTGCATTGCAAAAAAAATAGATTTGTGGGATTTTTTTTTAAATTTTGGAAAAGGCTTACATTAGAGTTGCTCTGGGGTTCTTTAAGGCCATGTGATAAGTGGGTCACGTGACGAGATTTCTACCTTACCAATACTTTTTTTATTTGTCAACTTATTTTAACGCGAATAGCCACATCGAGTTGAAAATTTGGGATACTAAATAAGAAGCACTAAGAAACGCGGCTCTGGCCCTACATTTTTATTAGTATGTATGAAAAAAAATTTTGTTATAACAATTTTTTTTTGCTTTCTTCATAATTATAAAAATGTAGGCCCAGAGCCGCGTTTCTCAGTGCTTCTTATTTAGTATCCCAAATTTTCAACTCGATGTGGCTATTCGTGTGAAAATAAGTTGACAAATAAAAAAAGTGCCGGTAGGGAAGGAAACCGCTCACGTGACCCACTCGTCACATGGCCTTAAGGCCATGTAATACTCATCCGATTTCTACTTTACCGACCTTATTTTTCGCAAAAACTTACTTTCCCACGCATTAAGATATCGAGTTGAAGGTTTGGCAAATTTAATGAAAGGTACGAAGAAACGCTTGTATGATCCTAAATGTATATAGAACTACAAAAATATTGATTTTTGAAAAATTAGAAAAAAATTTTTTTCTGAAAATCGAGGTTCATACAAACGTTCATTAGTGCCCTTTACTTAACTTCAGAAATTTTCGACTTGATATTTCGTTTCGGATGGGTGTAAGTTGTTCCAAAAAAAGGTGGGTAAGGTAGGAATTGGGTATGTATTACATGGCCTTAAATTAGCAGAAAAAAGTTGTAAATTATTTTTAAAATAGAGTTTCTTTATTTTTTTTATTTTTAAGCTCTAAAAATTCCAGCTCGGTTTAACTATTTTCCTACGTGCTAAAACGTGATCCAAGCGAATTTTGTATGTTTGCTAGAGCGTGGCTAGAGCAGAATTTCAGGCACTCATGTTAGATTTCGTGACAGGCGCCTGTGTGCCCGTAATCCGATAGCACGTGTGTGTGCCGGGTTGTCATTAAATAGGGGCTGGTGCGGAACTGGAAGATAGTTACAGGATGAATCTGTGGCTGAATATGTCTCACATTTGCAAATACTGAGACTGTTGGGAGTAAAAGATAATTTCTTAATATTAACAAAAAACTAATCAGATATTTTGCCTCGTATTAGCTCAGCATAGAAGCTTAAAAATGAAATTTTAATTTTTTAACTTGAATAATAATTAATTTTTAAAAAGGCCTATATTAGTAGGCCCTTTAGCTTTTTATAGCACGAATAGCAAAAATATGACTTTAACAAAATAGTTTAATTATCAACAAAACAGATGAATTTTCAACCAGAAACTGAGTTTTTGACTATACACTTGAATCTTCAAAAACATAATTGAATTTTCAATAACATAGTTGAATTTTTGACCAAATATTTGAATTTTCAAACACAAAAAATTAATTTTTTACCAAATAGTTGCATTTATAACCAAATAATAGCACGTTAAATCAAAAGAGACGAATTTTCAATAAAACATTCAAACAGTTAAGTAAAGGAGCTAACCAAATTGTTGAATTTTGAACCAACAAAGATGAATTTTCAACCAAATGGTCGTATTTTTAATAAAAAAAAGACTAAACTTCAACCAGGAACAGTTGCATTTTCAAACAATAGTTAAATCAAAGAGTTTAATTTTTAACAATATAATTAAATTTTCAATAAAACAGTTGAATTTTCAACCACAAAAGATCAATTTCCAACTGGAATGATCAATAATTAATACCATTAGTAGTGGTATACCATTAAGCCATTTCCCTTGAAATTGAATTGAATTTTCAACCCGAAAAAAGTTAATTTTTAACAAAATCGTTCATTTTTAACAAACAAAGTTAATTTTCAAGGAAACAGTTGCATTTTTAACTAAAAAATAGGAAAATTCACACCAAGGAGATTAGTTTTTCCCCAAAAAGGACGAATTTTCAAATAAAAAATATCAATTTTCAACCAAAAATCAAAACATAAATTTTCAGTTAAAAAAATTAATTTCAAACAAAAAAACTAATTGTCAACAAAATAGTTAAATTTTCAAACAAAGAGATGAACTTTCAACAAGAAAAATAATTTTTTCACAAAGCAGTTCAACTTTTACACAAGTAGTGGATTTTTTAATTAAAAAAGATCAATTTGCAACAAAATAGTTAAAATTTTAACCAAAGAGATGACTTTTCAATTAAAATAATAAATCTTTAACCAATGAATGATTTTTAGCAAAGCGGTTCAACCTTTAAATATAATATAAATCAAAATATTGATTTTATACCAGCAGACAAAAAACAAAAAACATCAAATTATCTTTAAAAAAGTATAGTTCAATTTTCAACCAAAAAATATTAATTTTCAACAATGAATAGTGAATAAGTCAAATGTTTCTTCCCACCTTTTGTGCTGCAAATTTATTTTTCAAATTGAAAATTTGACAATTCTATTTTAATTTGAAAATTTATCTGTTTTAGATGAAAATTCAACTATTTTGTTGAAAAGTCGTCTTACTAGCAGAAAAGTAATAACATTAGTTGAAACTTCAGCTTTTTGATTAAAAATTCATTTCTTTGGTTGAGAATGGAACATTTTTTTGAAAAGTAATCTTCTTGGTGACTAATTCATCTTTTTGGTTGAAAATTCATTTTATTCGTTGAAAATTTAACTATTAGTTTGATTACTTAATCTTTTTTGGGTAAAAATTAATGTTTTTTTTGTTGAAGAGTAGTTTTTTATTGAAAATTAATTTTTTTAACTGAAAATTTAACTATTCCATAATTGGTTGAAAATGTATCTTCTTTAGTTTAAAATCCAGCCATTTGGCTGAAAATTCCTGTATATTTTGTTCAAAATTGACCTATTGTGGTAGAACTGATTAATTAATATTGTTGATAGAAAATGAATCTTTTTTTTTTAGTTTATCTGTCTTAGATGAAAATTCAACTGTTTTGTTGAAAATTCTTCTTTTTTTGTTAGAAAAGTAATATCATTAGTTGAAACTTCATCTTTTTGGTTAGAAATTCATTATTTATTTGGTTGAAAATTTACCTAATTTGTTGGAAATTCGTTTCTTTGGTGTAATTTATTTTTCAACTGAAAATTTAACTATTCTATTTTTGGTTGAAAGATTATCTTTTTTGGTTGAAAATTAGTCCTTTGGGTTGAATATTTAACTATTTGCTTGAAAATTGAACTATTCTTTGAAAATTAGTTTTTTTTTGTTCAAAATTTATGTTTCGAACTGAAAATCGAACTATTCCATTTTTAGTTAAGAATTCATTTCAATATATGAAAATGTAACTATCTTGTTGAAAATTCGTTTTTCTTTTTTTTTTTTAATTTATTTTTCGAACTGAAAATTAAACTAATCTATTTTTTGGTTAAAAATTCATCTGTTTGGTTGAAAAGTGAACTATTTCTTCGTCAATTTATTTATTTAGTTGAAACTTAATTTTTTGCTGTTAATTTACCTATTGCATTTTTTGTTAAAAATTCATTTTTTTGTTGTTGTTAATTTAATTATTTTGTTAAGAATTTATTTTTTCAACTGAAAAGTGAACTATTCTATTTTTTGTTAAAAATGGACTTCTTTGGTTGAAAATTTAACTAGTATTTTTTTGAAAATTCGTTTTTTTTGTGGTTGAAAATTTATTTTTCTAACTAAAAATGGAACATTCCCATTTTTTGTTAAAAATTAATTTCTTTACTTGAAAATTTAACTATTCTGTAGAAAATTTACTCTTCTAACTGAAAATTGAACTCTTCTATTTTTGGTTAAAAATTTATCTTTTTTAGTTGAAAATTCACATCTTTTGTGTAAATTTAATCTTCTTGGTTAAAAATTCATCTGCTTAGTTGGAAAGTAAACTATTTTGTTGAAAATTTATTTTTGAACTGCAAATTCAACTATTCCATTTTTAGTTAAATATTCATTTCTTTGATTGAAAATTTAACTATTTTGTTGAAAATTTATTTTTCAACAAAAAAACGTATCTTTTTTAGTTGAAAATTCATGTACTTTGTGGAAATTTAATCTTCTTAGTTGAAAATTTATCTGTTTGGTTGGAAATTGAACGATTTCTTTGAAAAAATTTTTATTTAGTTCAAAATTTATTTTTCTCACTGAAAATTGAACTATTCTATTTTTAGTTAAAAATTAATTTCTTTGGTTGGAGATTTAAATATTTGTTTGAAAATTGAACTGTTAAATTATTCGTGGAAAAATGATATTTTTTAGTTGAAAATTCATGTATTTTGTTGAAATTTAATCTTATTAGTTGAAAATTTATCTGTTTGGTTGAAAATTGAACTATTTCTTTGAACATTTTTTTATTTAGTTGAAATTTTATTTTTTTGATTGGAAGATCACCTATTTGGTTGAAAAACATTTTTTTGGTTGAAGATTTATCCTAATATTCGACAATTCATTTCTCTGATTGAAAATTTAACTATTTTGTTGAACATTCGTTTTTTTACTTAATATTAATTTTTTGAATTTTGTGGAAATTTAATCTTCTTAGTTGAAAATTTATCTGTTTTGTTGGAAATTGAACTATTTCTTTGAACATTTTTTTCACTTAGTTGAAAATTTTTTTTTTTCACTGAAAATTGAACTATTCTATTTTTGGCTAAAAATTCATTTCTTTGGTTGGAAATTTTAATATTTTTATGAAAATTGAACTGTTCAATTTTTCGTGGAAAATTGATCTTTTTTAGTTGAAAATTCATGTATTTTGTGGAAATTTAATCTTATTAGTTGAAAATTTATCTGTTTGGTTGAAAATTGAACTATTTCTTTGAACATTCTTTCATTTAGTTGCAAATTTATTTTTCTCACTGAAAATTGAACTATTCTATTTTTGGTTAAAAATTCATTTCTTTGGTTGGAAATTTAAATATTTGTTTGAAAATTGAACTATTCAATTTTTTTGAAAATTGAACCTATTCAATTTCTCGTGGGAAAATTATCTTTTTTAGCTGAAAATTGATGTATTTTGTGGAAATTTAATCTTCTTTTTATATTTTGAGAATTCATCTTTTTTGTTGAAAATTCGTCTTTTATGGTAGAAAATTAATCTTCTTGGTTGAAAATTCATCTTTTTTATTGAAAATTCATTTAATTGCTTGAAAATTTATTTCCTTGGTTCAAATTGTTACTAATAACTACTTTGTAGAAAATTAATCTTCTTGATTGAAAGATCACCTATTTGGTTGAAAACCATTTTTTTGGTTGAAGATTTATCCTAATAGTTGACAATTCATTTCTCTAATTGAAAATTTAACCATTTTGTTGAACATTCGTTTTTTTATGGAAAATTAATTTTTCTAATTTTATGGAAATTTAATCTTCTTAGTTGAAAATTTATCTGTTTTGTTGGAAATTGAACTATTTCTTTGAAAATTGATTTTTCTCACTGAAAATTGAACTATTCTATTTTTAGCTAAAAATTCATTTCTTTGGTTGGAAATTTAAATATTTGTTTGAAAATTGAACTGTTGAATTTTTCGTGGAAAATTGATCTTTTTTAGTTGAAAATTTAATCTTCTTAGTTGACAATTTAGCTGTTTGGTTGGAAATTGAACTATTTCTTTGAAATGAAATTTGAAAAAAAAAATCATTTCTTTGCTTTAAAATTTAAAGATTTTTTTGGAAAATTGAAATATTCCATTTTTCGTTAAAAATTTATATTTTTTAGTTGAAAATTCATGTATTTTGTGGAAAATTGGTATTTTTCGGTAGAAAATTCATCTAATATTGCTTTTCCTTTGGACATTGATTCTGTATGAATAATTCATAATTGGCGCCCTTTAAAATTGAAATTGACTGGTAGAATTAAAACCAAACACAATCAAAATATTTGTGCTAGTCATTTGTGAATGTTATCGGCGAAAGTTTTCTTCAGTCAGTCTGTCCGTTTGATTGAAAGATGAACACGCGATCAGGTCGAGCACGTAAAAAAATAACACCACAGAATTTGGCAAAGAGAAGTGGCCTTTTAAATAGTCATAATCATGCCAAAACACTTGTAGCTAATAACCCGTTCGATGATGATTATCGACATTACTACCGTATGTATACAAATTATTTCATATTGGGACGCCAGCTTGAATTTTTCAAATTTTTATAACGGAAATTCCTCGCGTCAAAAGTCTTTTTGCAAATATACAGAATTTTCGCTGAAATTAGAGGAAAAGTGGATTACAATTAAAATTTTACATAATATATTATATGGAATGAAAATCCTTTTATCCTTAGTCGTTCTTTTGTCCTTTTATTTCAACCGAAAAAAAGTTATACACGACTTTTCAAAATGTCCATTGTGTCTTTTACTTAATTTTTATTTATGAAAAAAAGTGAATTGTGAATTTTTTTGGCGAATCATCTCAGTGTGTTTGAGAATGTGATAAAAATGGAATAAAAATGTGAATTCGTGCCGAGAAGGATATTTTGGGGTCATCCAAAAATTACGTCAGGTGTTTTTCTAAAATTTTCAACCCCCTCCCCACTTTCGAAAATCTTACGAAGATTTGGTAAAGTTAGGGTACCAAATACGTATTATTTTTGGTAATTAAAAAAACGTGAAACCTTATTGAAATTCGTTTTAGAGAAGAAAATGTGTTTAATAAAAAGTAAGGCTTACAACGTACAGTTTTGTAATTTATTCGGGTTTATTTTTCAAGAAAAATTAAAAATTTCAACCAAATTAACCCTTTTTCTCGTTTTTCACTTGAATGTGAACTGAATTGATAGAACCCAATAAGAAAATCCAACTATTTTTGGTTAAAAGCTAATTCCTTTTAGTTGAAAAGTCTGCAATTATATTTTTTATTGAGAATTTATCCTTTTTGCTTAACATTTTTATTATTTGGTTCGATATTTATTTATTTTTTTTTAAATTTAATCATTTTTTTAAAAAGTCATCCATTGTGGTTGAAAATTCAAGTGTTTTGTGAAAAATTCGTTTTTTGGTTTGAAAATTAATTTGTTCATCTTTTTTGGTTACAAATTTTATTATTTGGTTCAAAATGTAATTTTTTGTTTAAAATGCAACACCTTTATTAAAAAGTCACCCATTGTGGTTAAAAATTCAACTGTTTTGTTAAAAATTAGTTTTTTGGCTTGAAAATTAATTTCTTTTTCTCACGATTCAACTATTTTCTTGAAAATTCGTCTTTTTTGGATGAATTCAACTTTTTTTGAATTAAAATAAAAATCTATTTTGCTTGAAATATCAACTATTACATTTTGTATTTTGAGAATTCATCTTTTTTGTTGAAAATTCGTCTTTTTTGGTAGAAAATTAATCTTCTTGGTTGAAAATTCATATTTTTTATTGAAAATTAATTTATTTGCTTGAAAATTTATTTCCTTGGTTGAAAATTTAACTAATAACTATTTTGTAGAAAATCAATCTTCTTGATTGAAGATTTAACTATTTTGTTGAACATTCGTTTTTTTATTAAAAATTGATTTCTTGAACTTAAATGTAACTATTCCATTTTAATTTAAAAATTTGTCTTTTTTAGTTGAAAATTCATTTCGTTTGATGAAAATTCAATTATTTTGTTCAAAATCGTTTCTTTTTTATCATAGTTTTGATTGTAAATTTATCTATTTCGTAGAAAATTCGTGTTTTTTGTTGTTGAAAATTCACTTTTCAACTGAAAATTTAATTATTCCATTTTTGCTTGATAATTAATATTTTTTAGTAGAAATTTTTAATATTCGTATCAAAATTGATCTATTTTGTTGAAAAATGTCTTTTTTGGTGAAAAATTAATCTTCTTGGTTGAAAATTCGGCTTTTTGGTTTTAAAATTCATATCTTTTGGTTAAAAAATCAACTTTTTTGGATAGAAAATTCGTGTTTTTGGATTGAAAATTAATTTTTTTGTCGACAATTCAACTTTTCTGTTTGGAAATTCAACTGTCTTATAAAAAATTCGTCTTTTTGGCTTGAAAATTGAACCATTTGCTTGAAAATTCAATTTTTTATTTAAAAGTTAAACTATTCTGTTGAAAATTCGTGTCTCTTTTAATTTAAAGTTTAAATCTTGGTTTGTAAATGCAACTGTTTGGTTAAAACTTAATTTTTTTATTAACAATTTAATTATTTTATTAAAAATTCGAGTATTTTGTTAAGAAATAATCTTTTTGGTTGAAAATTTGACTGTTCGATTGAAGATTCGTCCTTTTGGATTGAATATTCATCTTTTATTGTACAAAAGCCATCTTTTTTGGTTGAAATGAATAAATAAATTTGAACTTTTAAGTTGAAATTGTTTGATTTGGTTTATAAAACATTATTTTTTATAAATGTTACAAGAATAAAATGCTGGTCTATGAATATTAATGGCTAAGAAAATGAAAAATTGGTCAGGGAAAGTCAAGGAATTTTGAAAGTAAATTTTTTCGGCCACTTTGCCCCTGCTTTGTATAATTTGTGGATGACCCCTTTTGAATTAATCAGGGCTGCTACAGGTCAGGGAATTCCAAAAAGTCAGGGAATTTAAAACTGGTCAGGGAATTTTCAATAAACTGAATTTGAAGATACTTTTATTATTTTGTTGAAAATTCAACAATTTTGTTAAAAATTTATTCTTTTTTGTTGAAAATTCGTCTTTTTGGGATGAAAATTCATCTCTTTTGGTAGAAATTGCATCTTCAAAATTCATCTATTTGGCTGAAAATTCGTCTATTGTGGTAGAATGTTAATCTTCCTAGTGACTAATTCATCTTTTTGGTTGAGACTTCTTTTCTATTGTTAAAAATTTTACTATTAGTTTGAAGCTTCCTTTAAAAATTCATGTATTTTGTTGAAAATTAATATTTTTTGGTTGAAAATTAATCATCTTTGTTGGAAATTTATCTCTTTGTTTGAACATTCTTTTCTTCGGTTGGTATTTTTTTTTGCATCGAAAATTAATTGTTTTAACTGGACATTTAACTATTCCTTGTTTGGTTGAAAATTGACCTTCAATTTAAAATTAAACTATTTGGCTGAAAATGCCTGTATTTTGTTGAAAATTCATCTATTGTGGCGTAATAGTAATATTCTTGGTGACTAATTCATCTTTTTATTTAAAAAATGCATGTATTTTGTTAAAAAATTATTCTTTTTTTTTGGTAAAAAATTAATTTTCTTTCTTGTAAATTTATTTTTTTGGTTAAAAATTCATTTCTTTGATTGAAAATTAGTTTTTTAATCGCAAATTCATTTTTGAACTGATAATTTAACTATTAAATTTGCTGTTGAAAATTTATATTTTTTTATAGAAATTTAATCATTTTTGATTGAAGATTATTTTTTTCACTGAAAGTTTAGGTTTAGATTAGTTGAAACTTTATCTTTTTGGCTAAAATTAATTTCTTTAGTTGAAAATGTAACATAACTATTTTGTTGAAAATTTATTTTTCTAACTGAAAAATTAACTGTTCTATTTTTGGTTGAAAATTTATCTTTTTGGTAGAAAGATAGTCTTTTGGGTTGAATATTCAACTGTTTGGTTAAAAAGTCATATTTTTGACCGAAGATTCATCCTTTTAGCTAAAAATTCACTTCTTTAACTGAAAATTGAACTATTCCATTTTTTGTGGAAGATTAATCTTTTTTGATAGAAATTTAATGTTCTTGGTTGAAAATTCGTCTATTTTGTTGAAAATGGAACTATTTCTTTAAAAATTTATTTAATTTGGTTGAAAGTTAATTTTTTTACTGAAAATTTAACTATTCTATTTTTGGTTAAAAATTCATTTCTTTGGTTGAAAATTAGTTTTGTGTTTTGGTTGTAAGTTTATTTTTTGAACTAAAAACTGAACTATTCTATTTTTGGTTGAAAATTGAACTATTTCTTTAAAAATTTATTTTATATAGTTGAAAGTTACTTTTTTTATTGAAAATTGAACTGTTCTATTTTTGGTTAAAAATTAATTTCTTTGGTTGAAAATTAGTTTTTTGTTTTGGTTGTAAGTTTATTTATTGAACCAAAATTAAACTATTCTATTTTTGGTTGAAAATCCATCTATTTGGTTGAAAATTGAACTACTCCTTTGAAAATTTATTTTATTTAGTTGAAACTAAATTTTTTTGCTGAAAATGTAACTATTCAATTTTTGGCTAAAAACTCATTCCTTTGTTGGAAAATTTAATTTTCGAATTGAAAATTAAAATATTTTGCAGGAAATTTGTCTTTTTGGTTTGGCGATTCATCATTTTGATTAAAAATTTAACTTTTTTTGTTACAAATTCATATTTTTTTTATTCGAAAACTCAACTATTTGATTGAAAATTGATGTGTATTACTCATGTCTTACGTAATTTGTGGATGACGCCTTATACAATTCTGTAAGACTGTCCCTAAAAGTGTTGAAAATATATTTACAAAAAGAGAAAGAATCAACGTAGATTCCTATATCGTTGTCAGAATGAAGATAACTGACAACTATGTACAATCTACCAAGAAACTTTTTCAATTTCCGTTAACTAATAATAAGGTAAGGACAATGTATATGCATACTTTAACTTTATTTTTAGTGAAAACTTATTTAACAAAAATTTCTTTACGATATATTGTATCCTCTACAGGACTACGCCTCGAAAAGGACTCGGATCCGAGTCGAAACATGTCGGCAATATTTTAATAAAAACATCAAAAACCCGGAAAAGGCCTTCACTACATTAATATTATAAGATACCGGAAAAAAATTAAAACGACAAAAAGAGTTTATATTTTTGGATCAACCTTATTGATCTCCTAGCTGTAAGGTTGTTTTTATAACTAATGACAAATTTAGAACGGTCTGGGAAAATGAAAAATGGGTCAGGGAAATGTCAGGGTCAGGGAATTTCGAAATTGGGATTTTGCAGCAACCCTCTTCAGCAAATCTCGGTCATTTTCATAACATTCTGAATCTGCTCAGTGAAGAGATGACTAGAGATGCGTGTGAAAATTGATTAGTGAGGTTGTTTAGCAAAGAGCCTCTAATTTGCACTGGTACTGTGTACGGTTGCATCCATCCATCTCGGTTGATGAGACTCTCTGTAAAGTCAGTTCTCGATTAGTTCCTCGTTTCTTCCTGAACTTCATCTAAATCTCTCCTGTGAAGAAAAAAAATTGGTCATTCGTATGCGTATTGAGTGATTTGTATTTTGCGTGAGTCATCGGGGTTCCGGTGCTTAGTCTTATCAATTTATCATTCATTTGGCAAATCGCTGTCGAGACACTATTATATATATACTTTATCGACGGAATGAAATTTCGACCACGTACGTGTTTACTTCTCTTTCGAAAGGTGACCGTGCTTCGCATGCAAAAGACGAGGATGTCATGTCTTATAACGATTCATGTGATGTGGACAACGCCTAAATTATTTTCCAAATCTCGTTCCAAGTGTTCCTTCTATTTATTTTATTATGTCTCAATTTCCATATAAGAACATTTTTCACCCAAATTTATAGTTTTTGGTCCTTGGAATGTCTTTTGGCGAAAATAGACCTTTTAAATTGAAAATAGGTAATCTTCTATTTCTTATTTTGATCCCAACATCAGGCCTCGGACTCAATTAACATTTTTTTTAACAATGTTCAAACCTCTCATACTATCCCTGCCCTACATTCTCCTACTTCCCCTCCACACACTTTTAACCTTTGCTTCCTCCCTTCCCCCAACTTTTTTCTCATAAACTACCCTTCTCACTTCCCTTTCCCCTACTTCCCCACCCCACACTTCATTTCCCCTCATTTACCCTACCCCCTCGTTTTCCGTCACGTTCCCTAGCTCCCCTTCTATCACACTCTCTGCTAACCCTTCCCTCATTTCCCTCCACTTCTCTTACAGTCCACTTTCCGTCCTGTCCCTAGTTGCTGTCCTGTAAATTCCCCTACTTTCCCTTCCATAATTTCCCCTCACTCCCCTTCCCAATACTTCACTATTTCCCCGGGCGATGGTCAATTCCACCCTGGGTACCTGCGAACGGTTCCCCCACTAAACGGCTTCCCCTCACTCAGCCGAACTGCTGCCGTCGAGCCTGGCCAGCGGGAGTCCTTTGTACCTAATGAGCACTAAAATGTGGAATATAACATTATTTCAATGTAGCACTTGATAATTGATAAATACAATATTCGAAATCTGCTAATTATAACGATTCCAACGATATGTTATTTGAATTAAAAAATTGAAAATTAAAGAAGATTTTTTTTTATCTGGATTTTTATCAAATCCATTGCAGTAGCTTTAATTTATTGTTTGGATGAAATTTCGCCATTTGAAAACTTATTACCTAACATCATAAATTTAGTTTATTTCTCAAACAGTCGCATTTCTCAAAATTATCCTTAAATAATTTTGCACTCCCAGTCCAAAAGTATGAATAGTGTCATCCCTTGCTTAACTTGGAAACTCATTAACAAACATCATACATTTTTTTACAGCTTAACCAATTTATTTATGAAAGTTAATTAAAAATACTATTTTAACAAATAAAAAGCAGAATATGAAGGATTTTCGTGGAGTCAATCTCAAAAGTGTCGTTTTTAAAATATAACTTTAGAAATTTTGAACATTATCAAAACACTAAATTGTATTTGCTTGAGTGTCGACAAACATTTTTAAACTGAATTCGGCAAATTTTGAAAATAATTATTCTTCCTTTCAAAAATTTCCAAACCTAATTTTGAAACCGAAGAAAAAGGTATTTTCAAAGAAGGAGTTACATTTTTAACCAAGAAAGATTTTGCAGTCCATAAAGAAAAAAAAATCTCAGCCAAAATTTTAGATTTTTAATCCAAAAAGACGAATTTCTAGCAAAACAGTTTAGTTTTCAACCCAAAGATATGAATTTTGAACCAAAAAGTTTAATTTTCAACACAAAAACATGAATTTTCAACTGAAAAAGATCAATTATCAAGCAAAAATTGAATAGTTGCTTTTGCAGTTAAAAAATTTATTGTTTACTAATTAAAAACGAATTTTCAACAGAACGGTAAAAATTGTAACCTAAGAAATTAATTTTTTACTAAAATAATGAGTCTTCAACCACAAAAATGTATTTTTAACAAAGAAACAAATTTTAACCAAAAAGTTGAATTTTTAACCAAAAAGTTGAATTTTCAACCGAAAAGATTAATTTTCTACCCAAAAAGATTAATTTGTAACAAAATACATGAATTATCACAAAGCTATTTAAAATTAAGGAATTGTCAACCAAAAAAAAGTGATTTTCATTAAGAAATGAAAAAATGTTTAGTGAATTATTAATTTGGAAAAAAATCGAGTAAGGTTAAAATATATTTAGAAATGTTGAAAAGATTCCAAAATAATTTAAAACTTGAAAAGATTTCAAAACTTTTAAAACAAAACGTACCTTTTTGAAGATTCTGAACACAACATTTGAAAGCTTTTTAAGCATTTTGAAAGATTTCAAAAGAATAAAAAAAATTTCTTTAAATCCCTAGGAAAACTAAAAATGAATTTAAAAAAATATTTTTAAAAATTTTCAAAATAGAATCTGGAAGGTTTTTAAGCCATTTTTTAGATTTTGCCGGATTTTCAAGAAATTGTAGGAAAAATTCAAGTTTCAAGATAATAAATAACAAAATTTGCATTAGATTCCTAGCAATTTTTTTTAGATTTTTTAAAACAAATTTTTAAGCGAATATTAAAAAAGATTTTCGAACAAATTTCGATGTATGAAATAATGTTTCCAGCGTAAAATTGCCTAAAATTATATAATTTTAAAAATTTATAGATTTTTTCATTGATTCTTCAATGTTGAATTATTAAACATTTTGGCTCAGACTTTTTTTCTTTATCGACTGAAAAGTCTTTCTTGGTTGAAAATTCAACTCTTTTTATAAAAATTTCTTTTTTTTTTTTTGTTTGAAAATTAGTCTGTTTTGGTTGAGGATTAAGTTAATAAAAAGAAAACAGAAGTGCCAGTAGTAAAACGTCTGGACACAGTAATGTCAAACACATTATTTTTGAAAGGTAGAATAATTATTTTCAAAATTTGCCGAATTCAGTTTTTAACTTTTTTTCGACACTTAAGCAAATGCAATTTTCTGTTTTGGTCTCTGTTCAAAATTTCTAAAGTTAGATTTAAAAAACGACATGTTTGAGATTTTTGAGCATCCTTTATATTCTGCTTTTTATGTATTAAAATAGTATTTTTAATAAACTTTCATAAACAAATTGGTTTAGTAGTAAACAAAATTTATTATGTTTGTTAATGAGTTTCCAAATTGAGCTAGGGATGACACAATTCATTCTTGTGGACTGGGAGTGCAAAATTATTTAAGAAATTCTGAGAAATGCGATTGTTTGAGAAATAAACTAAATTTATGATGTTAGTTAATAAGTTTTCAAATGGCCAAATTTCAGCCAACCAATAAATTAAAGCTACTGCAGTGGATTTGATAAAAATACTGAAAAATTTGTTCATAACATTTCACATAAACTTGAACATTTCTTCTTTAATTTTAAATTTTTTAATTCAAATAACATATCGTTGGAATCTTTATAATTAGCAGATTTAGAATATTACATTTATCAATGACCAAGTACTAATTTGAAAAAATGTTATATTCCGCATTCTAGTCCTCATTAGGTACAAAGGACTCCCGCTGACCAGGCTCGACGGCAGCAGTTCGGCTCAGTGAGGGGAAGTCGTGTAGTGGGGGAACCGTTCGCAGGTCCCAGGGCGGAATTGTCAACTGCCCATTTCCCCAGCCCTCACTTCCCCTACCTTCGTTTTCCCTCACTCACACCCCTCACTTCCCCTCCCATAATTTCTTCTTACTCCCCGTACTGCTCCCATAATTTGCCCTCACTTCCCATGCTTTCCCTCCCATCATTTCTCCTCACTCTCCTACTCACAATTCTCTACTTATCAATCTCTCACTTCTCCCACCCTTATTCTCCCTCACCCACATCCCTCACTTCCCTTATCCTCATTTTCCTTCACCCACATCCCTTACTTCCCCTACTTTCCTTCCCATCTTTTCTCCTTGCTCCCTGTACTTCTCTCACAATTTGCCCTCACTTCCCCTACTTCCCCTTCCCTCATTTCCCCTTACTCTCTCACTTTTCTCATTATTTGCCCCTTCTTTCCCTTCTTTCCCTACTTCCCATTCCCTCATTTCCTCTCACTTCCCCTTTTTAAAGAATTCCTCTTATCTCTCCCTGTTTTCAAGAAACTTCCCCTTTTTCGCGTTTTTTTTCACTTAAATGCGAATGGAGAACCTAATACGATAATCCAACTATTTTTCGTTGAAAGTAAATTCTTTTTAATTGAAAAGTCTACTATCATATTTTTGGTTCAGAATTAATCTCATTTTGTTAAAAATTCTATTATTTGATTGAAGATTTACCTATTTTGTTGAAAATTGGTTTCTTTTAAGCTGAAAATTAATGTTTTTAAATAACGATTTAACTAATCCATTTTTGGCTGAAAATTGATAGTTTTTAGTAGAAAATCCTACTATTAAATTTTTCATTGAGAATTCATCTTTTTTGTTGAAAATTCAAGTACTTGGTTGAAAGTGGAACTACTTTCTTAAACATTTATTTTTTTGGTTGAAGATTGAACTGTTCTTTTTAAATTTTATTTCTTTTGTTTCTTTGCTGAAAAATCATTTTATTGATTGAAGATTTAACTATTTTATTAAAAACTCGTTTTTATTGGTTGAAGATTAATTTTTTGAACTGAATATCCAACTATTTTTTAATAAAAGTTAATTTTTTTGTTAGAAAATTCCACTATTTCTCAAAAAATTCACCTTTTTAGGTTAAAAATCCAAATATTTTGTTAAAAATTCAACTGTTTTGTGAAAACTCAACTATTTGGTTTGAAATTTCATTCTTTGGTTGAAAATTCAACTATTTTGCTAAAGTCATCTTTTTTGGTCAAAAATTCATCTTTTTTTATTGAAAATCCGTCTTTTCGGATAGAAAATCTGTCATTTTGAATTGACAGTTAATCTTTTTTGGAAGAAAATTTATTTTTCTTGGTTGAATCTTTATCTTTCTTGGTTGAAAATGACTTTTTTTTATTGAAAATGCAACTGTCTTTGAAAAAATACATCTCTTTGGTTTGGGGGTTTAACTATTTTGTTGAAAATTCATCTGCCTTTGTTGAAAATTAACTCTTTTGTTAAAAATTCAATTATTTTGCTGAAAATTAATTTATTTCGTTGAAAATTCCACTATTTTGTTAAAAAGACATCTTTTTTGTCGAAAGTTCAACTGTTTGTTTGAAAAATCGTCTTTTTGGGTAGAAAGTTCATCCTTTTGAATTGAAAAATAATCTTTGAGGTAGAAACGTCATCTTTATTGGTTAAAAATGAACTTTCTTGTTAAAAATCCAACTGTTCTGGTTGAAAATTAAACTATCTTCTAAAAAAAAAGTTTTTTTAGTTTGACAGCTCTACTGTTTAATTGAAAATCCAATTGCTTTTGGTTGAAGTTTAGCTTTTTTGTTTATAAATTCGACCATTTCTTTGAAAATTGTTTGGTTAAAAATTAAATTTGATTGGAAATTGAACTTTTTGGTTGATATTGACACTATTATGCTGCTATTTTTCCAAATTTATGCTTCCATTGACACTATTTTGAATTTCCAAAATGAGTCCGAGGCCTGCAAGATTTATTTATAAAAATTAGTACATTTTGAATAGACTCGCTAAAGAATTACTGATTTACTGATTATGTAACTGTGTCCACTGATTAACCAGTGAATTTGACTGATTATTTAGTGAACATAATTGAAATTCAAGTAAAGTTACACTGATTTCCATTTAGAAAACTTCCCTGATTTTTCAGTGAAGTTTGATTAAAACTTCAGTAACTTTTTTACTCGGAAATCAATAGATGACTGGATTTTCAGTGAATATTCACTGATTTCTCAGTGACACATTGCCAAGCTTTTAGTAAGTGGAAATCGATTAGGAATTAGTTACAAGTCACTGAAATTTCAGTCGCTATCCTCTGAATTTTCAATATAAAAAAAATTACTGAAATCTTAGTGATGGGTTGACTTAAATTTAGATTCCTTTTGAAATCGTTACTTAAAATCCCTAAAATTGATCCAAGTTAAAGTTCAAATTAATTCGTGCTGGTTTGTCATCTATAAACGTGTAAATTATTCTTAAGAAATAATTTACGAATAATAATTATTAATAATTTAATAATAATTTATTCCTAAAGGCTTCTAATTTTTCAATTGTTTAATTCTGGATGCCCTGATATATAATATTGTTATGTTCAGAATTTCTATAATGTGAAAATATTCAATTTTGAATGGCTCAAATTTAAAATTTCAAAATTGAAGGTGGGCAGTACGGAACTAGATAACCAACAAAATGGTAATTTTTAATTAATTTAAAAAAAAATTAATTTAGAGAAAATGTTGTTGAGTATTGTTGAATACTGAAAAGAATGTAGAAGATTTCGATGCAAAATTGATCAATTTTGCTAGATTGCATAATTTTAGAAAAAATTCGAATAAGTTTAAGAGATATTTAGAAGTTTTCAAAGGATACAAAAATAATTTTATTTCAAACAAAATGTAGATTTTTGAATATTTCGAACAAAAAATTTAGAAGCTTCTCAAGAATTTTGAAGGATTTTAAGAGAATAAAAAATTTTCTTAAGATTTCTCGGAAATTTTTTAATGATTTTTCATTTTAAGACAATATTTAAAAAGACTTCAAAACATTTCAAAATATTTTCAAAATAATCAAAAAGAATCTGAAGGAAATTTTTTTAATTTGGCAGAATTTTTTAAAATTTTTTAGGGATAATTCGAATAATTTTAAAAGATATTTAGAAGTTTTTAAACCATTGCAAAAATAATAATAAAAATTAAAAAAACTTGTAAAAAATGTAGATTTTTTGAAGATTTCGAAATAAAATTTTGAAGTCCTTTAAAGCTTTTGAAAGATTTCAAGATAATAAAAAAAATTTCTTGATTTTCCTGGGAATATTTACAGTGATTCTTCATTTTTATAAATTAATTTTAAGAGAATATTTCCAAAGTTGGTAAAACATTACAAAAGATTTCTAAAACTGTCAAAAATTAATCCGGAAGATTCAAAAACAATTTTTTGAATAATTCAAGTCCTATTAAAAGATTTTTTCCGAGCATCAAAAAGTCTTAAATATCTTTTATACTCAAATTTTTCCTAAATTTTTTTTATTTATTTAGTTAAAAATTATGTTTCCTTTAAATTTTAATATGTCTAAATTTTTTTTTATTCTGGACTGAAAAATCTTTTTTGGTTGCAAATTCAACCATTTTTTTTTTTAATTCATATTTTTTAAATTCAAATTGCGAATGTTTGTTTTAAAATCAAAATCTTTTTTGACTATTTTGTTAGAAATTTGTCTTCTTGGATGAATTCAAATCTTTTTGTTTTAAAATTTAAAATATTTTTTAGTTTAATCATCAACTTTTTTTGTTGTGAATTCATCATTTTTGGTCGAAAATACAACTACTTGGTTAAAAGTTGAACTATTTTGTTAAAAAGTCATTTTTTGTCGAAAATTAATCTTCTTGATAGAAAATTAATGTATATGGTTAAAAATTCAATTATTTGGTTGAAAATTAACTTTTTTGTGGAAAATATTGAATATTTTTTGGTTAAAAATATAACTGGTTGAAAATTAATTTTTTTTGTTTGAGGATTCAAGTATTTTTGGAAAATTGGTCTTTTTTGGATGTATTGAACTGTTTTTTTTATTTAAAATAAAATCTGTTGGATTGAAATATCAAATATTAAATTTTTCTTTGAAAATTCATATTTTTTAAATATTTTTGAATTTTCTGAAGATTCTTAGGAAAATTATATTTATATAGCCTTAAAAACAAATAAACCAAAAAAATGAATTGATATGCGAAATTTTTATTTTGTATTGACAATTATTTTGCTCCTCAAATCGAGAAACTATCATGGGCGCATAGCGCGCTATCGATGACGCTAATAATTTAAATTTCAGTACAATAATCTTCATAAAAATAATTAATTAAAAATTGTGAAAGTTATTAAAATTTACTTTATTTGAGTCCAGTCTCATATATCGACTAGTTTTTGTTTCACAGCATTTTTTTGTGCCTTTTCGATAGATCAAGAAGGTGGTGCTTGAGTCAGATTTATTAATAGTAAATAATAAAAATCGTCGTGATTTTTTTATTGCTGAATCAGTGAATATCGCTTGCCTAGATTTGAAAATCTTTTCATTCTCGTCATGAGAGTTGTACACAAACTGAATCGAAGATTAGACTCTGAAATGTCTCTTTGCTGCAGGGAGAGATTTTTTCACCAGACAAACCTTTCCTTTCGCTACGAATGCAATAATTTCATTAACACATGGCACAGACTTAAACAAGCCTTTAAACCGATTTTGAAAATGGAAAATTTATCGCTCGGAAAACGAACCCCGAAGTACGTCACGCATTTTGTGAGGGAGGAACCATTATTTTCATCCCTTGAGGAGTTGCACGAGAAACTCGCGGAACTTTTAGGTAGGGTAATTTTTCAATTTAAAAATTTTACAGTCGTATTTCTCAACCGATTTTAAAGTATTTTTTTTTAGAAATGCCCATCATTAAATTTTTAAGAGAATTGTGGTTTGCGATTTTTTAATTTTTCTCACAGAGCAACAATATATAAACAAATCTCAAGAAAAAATATAAAAAGAAACTCACTATCAGCTGGAATTATTGCTTCTGCACTCATAGAACAGAAATAATTCTCATAATATTCAACTTAATTATTATAGACAATTTTTATAAACAAAGTCTTACTAGTGTTTTTTTCTTATAGAAAAAATTGTTTCACGCTATTTGCTAAGATTTTTCATAACAATCATAATTTATAACGAAAAATATACATAAGTTAACATTGACTGTTTCCCGTAAACATTTTTATAAACAAATACTCAATTAATGAGAATTTATTTAAACAAATGTCCCAAATGGCCGTTTACTCGTAGAAAAAATTATTTTTTATTCAATTATTATTGGAATCATATTTCTTGCGATGTTTAACCAACGAAGTTGATTGAAAAATAATTTATGTAATTTTTATAAACAAAAACTAAGATTTTTTTTTAAATGCAAAAGGCACATTTTCCACTGAAATTATCCGACATAGTAAACTAACAGTGTTTCAAAAACTGGATATGAGACACTAAATAACAATTTGCGTAATTTTTAATAACAATTTCTATACAAAAATACCACAATTAAGATATCACAATTAATATTCAGCTCTAAAAATTGTTTTAAATAAACGTTATAAAAATTGTTATTCACTTCTTGATTATTTATTTATTAATTATTACCAATATTAATCACATAAATTATTTTTCAATCAACTCTGCTTGCTTAATCATCGCAATAAATATCAATGCAATAATAATAATTTAGGAAAAAATAATTTTCTTCTGCGAGAAAACGGCCATTCGGGACATTTGTTTAAATAAATTGTTATTAACAGTCTATATTATTTATGTTTTACAGAGCTCGAAGTACATAAATGTCTTTGAAGACAACTGTGAATCACTTTTGGTCCGAAAAATCAATTTAGTTATGAGAAAAACTCATTTATTGAGAATTTGTTTATAAAAATGTTTCTGAAAAACATTAAATGTTAACTTATGCTAACTTTCCGTTATAAATTATGATTTTTATGAAAAATCTTAGCAGCTAGCGTGAAACAAACAATTTTTTTTATAAGAAAAAAATACTAGTAAGAATTTGTTTATAAAAATTGTTTTTAATAATTAAGTTAAATATTATTAGAATTATTTCTATTCTATGAGTGCAGATCCAATAATTCCAGCTGATAGTGAGTTTCTTTCTGTATTTTTTCTTGAGATCAAAATTCACAAAGCTGAAATGGCCAATTTTGTCACTTTATTTGTTCATATTTATTGTTGCTCTGTGAGGAAAATTAAAAAATCGCGAACCACAATTCTCTTAAAAATTTAATGCTGAGTATTTCTAAAAAAATACTTTAAAATTGGTTGAGAAATATGACCTGTGGGTGATTATGAACAGTACATTCATATTCCAGACCACTGTGCAGAGTGGCCATAGGTTAGAGGAAAGTCAGGGATTTAAAAAAAAAAATGTTGCAAAAGTTAGGGAATTTCTATGAGAGGGCATTAAAAAACTGTCAAGGAGAAGAAATCTAAAACTTTGAAATTTGTATTGAAAATTGTTTTATTCTGTTGAATATTAATGGTCAGGGAAATTGAAAAATTGGTCAGAAAAAAGTTAAGGAATTTTGAAAATTAATCTTGCGGCCACCCTGATGTAATATTCTTGTTAGTAACTTATTTGCCTTATATTTTTATTTCTTCTTTTTTCAGTTGCTTTCTCCTGAGGATTATATTTTTACTTAAAATTTTATTTATTTATTTTAATTCAAATGTTTTGTTGAAAATTCAATTATTTTTGTATAAAATTATTAAATATTAGTTCTATATTTTATCCATTCCTTTCTAAAATGTTTTTTTTTTGAAAAAATGGTTTGCACAATAGCGAGCAGAATAGCTTCTGATAAAAATGTAATGAATCATCATTAATAGATGCTAATAAAACCTAGAATTAACCGCTATATTCTGCTTTCAATCAAAGAGTTAAATGTAACGTATTGATTTATATTTTTTATTATTTTTCTTTAAATCATAATATTAGATTATCAATAATAAAATATTTATTTAATGAATAATAATAAAATAAATTACGATAAAGTTAATTAATATTATTGTTAATAAATTACCAAAAATTCGAATGCTTTGTAACTTTAGAATTTTCCAATTCAAATTTGTAAATTTAAAAAAATTTAAATTTTTGAACTGTTTTTATACAATAAAGTTATTTTTTCCTAATTTGTGAAACTAAAGAAATGTTGCAATTAGTGTAACAATGAAAAAATTGTAACCTTGTAAGAAATCGTTAAATATTTGATCTTGCCAAACATTATAATTTTTGTTTTAATGCTAGCAAAACGCGAAATATTATTTACAAGGAGTGAAAAAATAAAGTGATAGTGTAATTTTTTTCTAAGATTAAAAATATCGATTTGGAACTCTGTCCAGCTGCGCTCTTTTTTGCTTATTTTTTCTCTTTTTTCTAAACTTAATTAAAATTTAAAATCCACATCTAAAGCTCCTCGTTTTTGTATAGTAAAAAAAATCGTTCAATAAAAAAAATATGTGATAAAGAAACAGTTTATTTATTCGTAAAAATATTAGAAAAGCAAAATAGCAGTTTTATGTAAAATTTATGCCAAACACGGTATTTTTAAAATTTTATTTCATCATTATGTTCATTCGATAAGCGAAAAGTTTCCAAGTATTTTATAACTGGTATTCAATTGTTTAAACAGTTTTTTTGCCACCAAATCGTGAAAAGATAGTTTTTTCTGGAATTAATCGCACAATTAACGAATTTTAAGAATAATAGTTTTTTGTTTCGGTTATTTCGCAATTACGTAAATAATTTTCATTTGTTTAAACATTTTTTGTTTCTGTAGATTGTAAAAAGTTATTATTGTCTGGAATTAATGATGCAGTTAATGGATGTTAAGAGTGATCTTTTTTTGTGAAGGACAGACGCGATCTAAAAAAATAACTATCCATAACGTAATTGAAAAAAATGGTTTAAAAAATATGATTTAACAAATATTATTGTTCAAACAATTAGAATATAAGCCCTGAGATAAAAAAATACAGAATTCATAAGGCGCAAGTTAATGGTTATTAATTGTTTAAATAATCGCCAACTGTCTCTTACAAAAAAGACCACTCTTAACATTCATTAAATACGTCATTATTTCCAAAAAGTAGTATTTTTTCAAGATTTTAAGGTAAAAAAATTTCGGTTAATTTTACCATTAATTCGAGAGAAATAATAACTTTTCACGATTGACAGGGGAAAATGGTTTAGACAAATAATAATTGTTTAAACAATTAAACCAAAAAAAAACACGGAATTTCCTTTTCCAGAAACCGAGCAAATTGGCTGGTGTGTGTGGCGGGAGAAGGGGGGAGTCGATCACCAAAAATTTTAGTTTTAAAAATGAATTTTAAGAGAAATTTGAAAAACATTTCAAAGCATTTGAAAACATTTCAAATGACTTCCTAAAATTTTGAAAAAGAATGTACACAGATTTAAAGCAAAATTCTTCAATTTTGCAGAATTACAAAGTTTTAGAAAAGTTAGGGTAAGTTTAAAGGATATTAAAAAGTTTTGCAAAAACTCAAAAATAATTCTTAACTTAAAAAGATTTCAAAAAGTTTTAAAAGTAGATTTTTGAAGATTTCGAGCAAAAAATTTAGAAACTTTTTAAGAATTTTGAAAGGTTTAAAGATAGTAAAAAAAGTTTCTGATGATCCCTGGGAGAATTAAAAATAATTTTTTTTTTTGTAAAATGAATTTTAAGAGAAAATATTGGAAAAGATTTCTAAAATTGTCAAAACATAATCTGGAAGATTTTCAGGAAATTATTTTTATTTTAAAAGGTTAAAAAAAATGTTATGAAAAAATCGAATTATTTAAAAAAATATTTAGAAGTTTTGACAAAATTTCAAAACAAATTTTTCGTTGGTTCTAAGGTAATTAATTTCTTAAAATTCTTATCATGTGATGAAATTTTTTTTGTTTTTTTCCGGATTTTTAGCAAAAAAATGTCGATCCATTTGTTCACTTTGAATTTTCTCGTAACAAGATAATTGTTTTGATGGAATCTTTTTTATTTTCATGCAGAATTTTTTTTTGAATAAAATTAAAAATTCTATTTTGAATCACTGATCTAAAGTCGATTTAGGAAACCCATTAAATTTTCATCTTTAAATTCTCTTTCGCTTTTCTCGTAATTATTGGTTAACCTTTTAACATCAAAATTAGTTTTGACGTATTTAGATACTTAATATCTCGGAAACATGTTTTTATTTTTTATTTTAACTGAAAATTAATTTTGTTCTCGTAATTTTGTTATCAAAAGTTTTTGGCCTCAATTCAGCAACACTTCAGCTTGGGAATGGACTTTTATTTCGTCTTTAAATAGTGATTTCGATTTTACCGAATGCTTTTTCTCTCCCCTGAAAAATTCCCATTTTGCTGGTTATCTAGTTCTGTACTGTCACCCTTCATTTACTTCCATAAATTTTGTAAAAAAAAATTTTTTTGTCCATATACAAAAAATTAAAAATCTGCAATCAACTTGCCCAATCGTGAGAAATGAAAAAAATTTGAATTTTTTTGTAATGCCATAAAGAAACTTTTAAGTGCTGTTACCAATAAATCTAATCATTTTTATTTTTTTCGGGGTATAAACTGCCTAAACTCATCCAAACAAGTTTATAATTCTTCGTTCAAAATTTCAAATGTGAATTTTGGCGCGCTTGGTAGATCGTATGTAGTCGGAGATACTCGGCAGAACTCGGATATAACCGCGGTCAAAATGGCGTCGTCCGTGGAAAAGCAGCAGTAGCAGCAGGAGGAAAACTGCGTGACGTCACGCAAAAAGTAGTGTTGTGCGGTGGTGGTCGTGGTGGTTATGAACAATTGAGTTCTTCGCGGCCATAGAAAACGCTAGCGTGTGCGGATTTAATCAATGTGTTTCAGTGACTATGTGACAAAGCGAAACGCGTATGACTCTCGACCTCACGCCTCTCGTCGAGAAGCATCCTATCCTCGTGCAACCGGCTGCCCTCCGCAGGAGCGAGAAAGGCAGCGCGCGCGCCCGAGGGCTCTGATCCCCTGCCTGCGAATTCTCCATTCTCCAAAAATTCGCTTATTGTGAAAAACGAGTTCGAAAATCCGCCCGCGCTTCGTCCTCCGTCTGTCTGCTCTTCGCGGCTTCGCGACACGAACTCTCGCGTCCGAGATGGCCGGTAAGTAGCAGCTAAGCAACCGGGGCCTAGCCTAGCTCACCAGACTCTCGATTCCACTTTCCGCAGAAAAAAAAACTTTCCGAAACTGAAACTTTCCGCGCCAGGTGTCGTTTTATCTTTATCTCCCTCTGTCTCGTACACGCCGTCTTTTCCAGTCTCTAACTCTTCCTCTTTTTTTTCGCTAATCTCCTGCCACTTTCCCAAATCTGAAGCTGAACCCGAACTACTGCGGCACAGCGAACCTTGACCCAATTTACTCTACGCACGGACGTCCGTCCTCCACTGGCGGACCTCGCGCTAGCGCAACGCTTCCGGATACTCCAATTCCGCATCCTCGCCAAACGGCGCCACTCACGTCGCAGACTCGCAGCCTTGAGACTGATAATTACTGCATAGTGCCCAATTGTGCCATACTGTACTCATAGTGAATACACACGTCGCCGGATCAAACAACTTGTTCTCCTTCCCCAACCCTTTTTTTTTTGTTCTCACTCACCCACCCCCGCGACACCGGGGGGCAGATGCACCATAAGTACCCGGCTGCGGTCTAGAGACACGATGGATTGCGGCGAAACTTCAAGTAGGCCCCATTTCTTCTTCCACGCAAATTGCATTCTCATACAGTTCACTGGCTCTTTACTCTCCTCTCCTGAAGTCCTGCTGCCTGATGCCTGGCCTTCGTTTTTCGCACTCTCTCTTTCCTCTACACTATTTCACACTAATTATCAGTACTTACTCAGCGTTATTCATAAATAAGCAGGTTCTGGGTTGGTTTTTTTCTGTCCAGTTAAAAAATTACTTTGTTCCGAGTTGTGTACGAAATTTGAGGTTAAATGTGTCATGATTTTGGAGCATTATGAAAATTTAATTAGTAACGGTTATATTCAATTTTGGAGTTGTGGCGAAATAATACTTGACTTTTTGGCAGAAGTTTACACATGTGTTCATAAAGATTGGAGAATTTTGAGCCTAGTATTTTTTATAATATTAAAACTTAGATTAATTGGAAATGCTTAAAGAACAACGTAAATTAGTTAATTTTGTACATAATTATATAATAAAGGTAATAAATTATCAAAGCCCAGTTAACTAATGTACACGAAAAATAGTTTTTATCATAATTTATGCTTATTGTAACGTACTACTCGTTTTTATGTGAGTTAAAAGTTTTAATGATGATATGGCTGAATGTGTGCTTTTTTTATGCGCAGTAGTATTTTTTTTATTCTCGCACGCCTATTAAACGAAAAATATGGTTTTGTAAAGTGCACATAAAAATCCTTTGAGGTTAGAAAACACTTCAAAAAATAGTTACTTCTTTTTTGGAGTAACTTTCAATGAAAATTAGAGGGTTTTTTTTATAATAATGGTATTAACTTTATTTCCATCATGCTCCAAAAGTTAAATTTTTATACACTCTCATTATTTAAAGATTGCAGAAATGCCATACTGTTTGGAAGATTGATTAAAATCAATAACGAACCTGTAGTTCTGCAGTTATAAAAAAATTAGTTTATGTGGGTCATTTCAAAATAACTTCAGGATTCGACAAACGTAAACTTTGCAGTTCAAAGTTGTTCATTATAATATATTGCTATGACAGAATCATTTAGAATGTTTTTTAAACTTCTGGTATTTCAGGTTTATGAAATTAATTTATTTTAAGGGTTTCTTTTCAAAAATGTTTATATAATATTCTTTGATAATGTATTTACAAGATCTGTGGAACCTATACATTTAATATAAAAGTGCTAAACGGAATATTTAAAATTCATTAAGTACGTTGCTCTAAATTTGTGTGAAAAAATTCCAAAATTTAACTCATTTTTTGCTAAAACTAGCATACAAACGCGCACGATTGATGATTATTTTCATATTTTAAGTAATAAGATGAAAAGGGCTTAATTAGTCAAAAATATGTATTTTTAATCAATTAAGGACTTTACTTATAGGTTCTAATACTTAAAATATGGCCACCAATCATATAAAAACGATACAAATATGTGTTTATTTAGAACTTGACCACCCTTGAAACATTTTAAACCTCTCCTAATTTTTTAAAATAACTTTAAATCTTCTGAAAGCTCATGAAATCCTATACATTTCTCTGAAGTCACATAAAATCGCTTAAAATAATTTCAAATATTTTGACTACCTTCAGAAAAATGTTTGATCCGTGATAATCAGTTGAAAAAATTTGAAAGCCTGTAAATTCCTATAAATTTTGTTCAAATCCATTTAACTAATTTGAAATGCCTCATAATTTTTTAACCTAAATACTTTTAAAATATGTTGGAATCCTTCGAAAATTCCTTAAAATACTTTGACAATCCTTCAAATCTTTGAAAATATTTTGAGGTCTCTAGAAATTTCTTGAAATTCCTCGAAATCTTTTGCAAAATCGTTCAAATCTCTCTGAATCCCTCAAAGTCTTCTAAAATTATTTAAAATCCTTTCATAGGCCTTGCAGTCTCAAAAGATTTTGGAAATCCCCTGATATATTCTTGAATCACTTGAAATCCTTATAAAATCTGTAAAAATTCCTTGAAATTTGTTAAAGTTACTTGCAATCCTTTTGGAAGTGCTGTGAAATCTCTTGAAATGCTTTGAAAATTTTTCAAATCTTTCAAAATACTTTGCAATACCTAAAAATTCTTTTAAATCCATTGAAGCCTTTAAAAGTTTTGTGATTTGCCTTGAAATATTTTGAAATCCATTAAAATCCTTTCGCAGACTATGAAATCTCAAAGCGTTGTGAGAAATCCCTTGAAATATTCTTGAAACACTTGAAAATCTGTTAAAATTCCTTGAAATATTTTAAAGTTACTTGCAATGCTTTTGGAAATACTGTGAAATCTCTAGAAATCTTTTTAAATGCTTTGTAAATTCCTCAAATCTTTCAAAATACTTTCCAATTTCTAAAAATTCTTTGAAATTCATGGAGGCCTTCAAAAGTTTTGTGATTTGACTTGAAAGATTTTGAAATCAATTGGAAACTTTTACAAAATTGTTGAAATCTCTATGAATCCCTTGAAGTCTTCTAAAATTGTTTGAAATCCATTAAAATTCTTTCGTAGGCCATAAAACCTCAAAAAATTTTTGCAAATCCTTCGAAATATTCTTGAATCACTTGAAATTCTCAGAAAATCTGTGAAAATTCTTTGATTTTTGTAAGTTATGTGCAACCCTTATGGAAATGCTCTAAAATATTTTGAAATACTTTGTAAGTCCCTCAAATCTTTCAAAATAGTTTGCAATTCCTAAAGATTCTTTGAAATCAATGTAAATCCTAAAAATTCTTTAAAATCCATTGAAGCCTTTAAATGTTTTGTAATATACCCTGAAACGTTTTGAAACACATTGAAAACTTACAAAGTAGTACAAATTTCTCTGAATCCCTAGAAGTCTTCTACAATTATTTGAAATCCATTAAAATCCTTTCATAGGCTATGGAATCTCAAAAGATTTTTGGAAATCCATTGATATATCCTTCAATCACTTGAAGTCCTTAGAAAATCTGCGAAAATTTCTTAAAATGTATTAAAGTTACTTTCAATTCTTTTGGAAATGCTGTGAAATATTTTGTAAATGCCTAAAATCTTTTAAAATACTTAGAAATTCTTTGAAATCCATCGAAACCTTTACAAATTTTGAGATATGCATGTGCTTGTTGTTCTGAACGTTCAAATGAACGAAATTTTTTACTGATGACTTTGTAAACCAGAAAAAGTGCTAAAATGTCTGTTCATTTATATTGGAAATAATTTATTATTGAAACAGAATTATAAAGCATATTTTAAATTGCAGTTGGAACAATATTTATGGGCAGAATAGAAATGAGGAAAAATATTTCGTTCATTTGAACGTTCGGAACTTCACGTACATTCGAAATTCTTTGAAATCTGTTACAATTATTTACAGTCTATACATTTTTTGAAATCTTTTTAAATCCCATAATATTCTCTGTAATCTCTTAAATTCGTCTAAAATCCTTTGAAAATTTTCAAATACATTTTTTAAAATGAAATTAAGTTAATAAATTAAGAAAAAATTAATCCGTATTTGCAAGGATAATGAAATATTTCTTTACTAGAACTATTACAAATTAAATTAACAGTATTTGTAAACAAATTCAAAACCAATTCATTCAAAAGCCGAAAAATAGGATTTTATTAAAGCATTGATGTTTAACGCTTGTAATCACTACTTGCTACATAAATACACTTACGATCCATTTTCTTAGAAAAAAATCGTTAATTCTATAGAGATGGACATAATTTAGAGTAGACGTAGTTTAATTTTTACTATATTTATTAAATCTTTGTATTTTAAAAGGATTAAAGTCGGCTTATAAGAAATACTGAATTTTGTCGAGGCTAGAATTATACAAAAAATAAATAATTAAAAAAATATGAAAGGGCAAAGAATAAATCGTTGGGAACATAGTTGAAGTTTACAAATTATAAAACTTGTTTACGTCCTTTTTGAAGAATTTTCTTATGATAGTTCCTTACAAAGTCGTTCTACAACTTCAGAAGTCGTTTCTCCGCACTTCTGAAAGAAAAGTTAGATTAAAACAACATAGTTTAGCTATTTATTCTCGAAATATACGTAAAAAACTCAGGTGGACGTAGCTGATGCGAAATTTGATGACAAGGATAAATATATTTAAAAACTTTAAATTATCAAAAATAATTTGTTTAAAGTCACAAATAATTATTAATTTATGCACGATATTTAAATATGAAATAATTCTTAATAAAATTACTGAGGGGCAAAAATTCCGAAGTTAATTTGAAATTACCCATATATTAGTCCTAACTAATATGTCGAATACATCATTTTTAATCGAAGAGAATTATATTTTAACCAGGAAATTATTTGTACTTTGCGCTATTTTTATGGTATTGTTGAACATACGCTGAATCGTTTACAGAAAGAATTTCTCACAAATAATTTCCCTGCTTTGGTAAAAAAGTATTGCCTACTTTCTTGGGTTATTTGCACTGTGGCTTCGTAAATTTCACAAGCCAAGATCTGGTTTGGGATCATTCATTTTCTAATCCGCACTTTTTCTTATAAATTACATTGCTCATACGTAACATTAACTACAGAAAAACTTCAGTGGTTGGAAACCTGAAAACAAGAAGAGAATTCATTGCTGAATGAAATATTTTTTATACATTTTCAATTTACCAAAATTTATTTACAGATCAATATGTTTTGCTTTCGTCAGAAGCAGAATCATCCAATTCTTATAATCTCAAAAGCTTGCTTAGACCCTTGTTTTTAAAGTTTCAAGTCTTCCCATTATCTGAAATAATACCCGAGTAAACTGGAATTCATAATAAATCATTCAAAAACTCTATCTTGATTCTAAGAAAAACTTCTTCATTGTTTTTATGCGATAAACTGGTTACGGCAGAGAATTGAACGCTTGAATAATAAAGTTCCAGCATCAATTTGCAAATTGCTTGGACCACCCTCGTTTTTCCTCATGCTAATAAAGGTTTTTTCTTGTTTGATCGCAGGTAATGGCGATATCCAGTGGTGTTTCTCTCAGGTTAAGGGAACCTTAGAGGATGATGTCACTGAAGGTAATTACCGTCTTCTTCATTTACGTAGATTAAACAAACCTGAGAAACGTTATCTTATCATTCTTTGCACTCCGAAATGAGGTTCGTAAAGTGTCTTAGCTTAGCGTTTAGCTACCACTTTGAGGAATACCTTGTTATAATTACTGTGTATCTTTCTTTTTTATGTTTATCGATGTATCTTTTTATGCTTGCAGCTGACATTATTTCGTGCGTCGAATTCAACCACGATGGTGATCTTCTTGCAACGGGAGACAAGGGTGGTCGAGTAGTAATTTTTCAGAGAGACCCTATTGTGAGTTGAATTCTAACAATGACTCTTTAATTTAGTTTGTTAAATTATTCTTTTAATTTTATGCTAGAGTTTAAGCTTCTTCCGAGAGGCTAATTACATCTGTAATCTGCTGTACACTCTCTCTGAAATTCCTTTTAAACCCCCCGTACGAAAAAATATTAGAGAAAATGCAGTATAGGTTTATAATGGATTTTCCTACGTAGAAAATCATAAGAAAATGAGTATAAACATAAATAATGTTAAAATATTAAAAGAATTGATGCTAAAAAAAAAGAGAGAAAATACAAATGGATTTCAAAGAAGTTTATGGGATTTCAAAATATTTTAACTGTGTAATTCTGATTTAGTTCATCGGTATGATTTTGAAACATTTCAAAGGATTTTAGAGGATTTCAAAAAAATTGCAAGTGATTTGATATAATTGTGTAGGATATCCTAAGATTTGAAGGGTATTATAGAGAACTTTCAAAATAAATTAAATTAAATTTCAAGGGATTTCAAAGATTTCTAGTGATTTGACCCTTTTTTCAGAGAACTTTAATAAATAAGTTAAATATAATTTATATTCAAGGGATTGCAAATGATTTGTGTTTATTTTAATGGATTTTTACGGTGTCCAAAGGAAAGATTTTAAGAGATTTGAAAGAATTTCCAAATATTTAAAAAATGGCAAGGGATTTCAAATAATTTTGTAGGATTTCCCAAGATTTCAAGGGATTTTGAGAAAACTTTGGAAAATAAATTAAATTTCAAGGAACTCTTCGAGATTTCAAAGATATTAAGGAATTAAAAGGTATTTAAAATAATTTATTGAATCTCCAAGGGTTTCTAGTGATCTTAACGGTTCTTTTTTAGAGAACTTTAATGAATAAGTTTAATTTAAATATGCAAGTAATTTCAAATGATTTTTACTTATTTTAATGGATTTCTACGATCTTTAAAGGAAATATTTCAAGGGGTTTTGAAGGATTCCAAAGAGTTTCAAGCGATTTAAACAATTTTGTAGGATTTTCAAAGATTTTTAGAGAAATTTGGAAATAAGTGAAATTAAATAAAATTTTAAGGGATTCAAGATTTCTAGGGATTTGAAAGTTTTTTTTATATAACTTTGCTGAATAACTTCAATTTAATTTACATCCAAGGGTTTACAAATGATTTTCACTTTTATTGTATTTTTAAAATTTCAAAAGGAATTATATCAAGGGATTCGAGAGAATTTCAAAAGATTCAAGAAATGTCAATGGATTTCAAAGAATCTTGTAGGATTTCCAAAGATTTCAAGGGACTGTTAGAGTTCAAAGATTTTAAGGGAATTTAAGGCATTTGAAGGAATTTGACAACATTTAAAGGATTTTATTGAATCTTCAAGGATTTCAAGGGATGTCAAAAATGTCTAGGGATTTAAACGGTTTTTTTAGAGAACCTTAATGAATAAATTGAATTTAAATATTCAAGGGATTTCAAATGATTGCTACTTATTTTAATGGATTTGTACTATCTTCGAGGGAAATATTTCAAAGGATTTTAAGTTATTCCAATGAATTTCAAGCGATTTGAAAGAATTTTGTAGGATATCCAAATATTTCTACAGGTTTTTAGAGAAATTTTGAAAATAAGTGAAGTTAAATAAAATTTCAAGAGATTCTTAGTGAATCCAAAGACTTCTAGGGCTTTAAACGGTATTTTTTAGTGAATTTTAATGAGTAAGTTTAATTTAATTTAAATATTCAAGGGATTTCTACTTATTTTCATGGATTTCTACAATCATCAAAGGAAAGATTTCAAGGGGTTTGAAGGGATTTCCAATGACTTTAAAGAGATTTTAAGCGATTTAAAAGAATTTTGTAGGATTTCCGAAGATTTCTAGACTTTTAGAGAAATTTGGGAAATAAGTGAAATGAAATGAAATCTCAAGGGATTCCTAACGAATACAAAGATTTCTAGGGACTTGAACGGTATTTTTTACAGATCTTTAATGAGTGAGTTTAATTAAATTTAGATCTTCAAGGGATTTCAAATGCTGTTGGATTTCTACGACCTTCGAAGGAAAGGTTTCAAGGGATTTTAAGTTACTCCAATGAATTTCAACAGAGATTTCAAGCGATTTAAAAGAATTTTGTAGGATATCCAAAGATTTCTAGAGTTTTTTAGAGAAATTTGGAAAATAAGTGAAATTTAAATGAAATTTCAAGGGATTCCCAGTGAATACAAAATGTCTAAGGATTTAAACGGTATTTTAACGAGAACATTAATGAATATGTTTAATTTAAATATTCAAGGGATTGCAATTATTTCTATTTATTTTAATGGATTTCTACGAACTTCAAAGGAAAGATTTCTAGGGATTTTAAGGGATTGCAAAGAATTTCAAGAGATTTAAAATATTTTTTTTTTACGATTTCCAAAGGTTTCTAGAGATTTTTAAAGAAATTTGATAAATAAGTGAAATGAAATATCGAGGGATTTTCCCAGCGAATCAAAGAATTTCTAAGGATTTGAACATTTTTTAGAGAACTTTAATGAATAATTTTAATTTATTTTCGAGGTATTTCAAATGGTTTTTTACGATTTCAAGAGATTTCTAAAGAGCTTTGTCAAATAAATTAAATTTCAAGGTATTTCATCAGATTTCGAGAATTTGATTGAATCTCCAAGGATTCCAAAGATTTCTAGAGATTTGAACTGTTTTTGTTTAGAGAACTTTAATGAATAAGTTTAATTTAATTTGCATTCAAGAAATTTCAAATGATTTCTCGAGAATTAAATTCTAGAGAATAAAATTTCAAGGAATTTCAGTAGATTTTAAGAAATTTCACAAGGTACATATTAAGGATTTTATTGAATCTCCAAGGATTCCAAAGATTTCTAGGGATTTTAACAGTTTTTTAAGAGAAATATAATGTATACTTGGATGTATATTTTAATAGATTTTTACGATTTCCAAAGTTTTTAACTAATTTCTAGAGAACTTTAGGGCATAGAATAAAATTTATTTCAAGGGATTTCTACGGAGTTTAACAATTTCAAGGATTATGGTGATACTTAAAAAATTTTCAAAGTATTTCATATGCTTTTTAATTATTTTAATAGGGTTTCACGATTTCGAAGGATTTTAAAAAGAATTTCAAGAGATTTACAAATTTGTAAGAGTGTCAAAGAATTTCACAAGATTTAAGGGATTTTATAGGACCTCCAATTATTTCAAAGATTTTAGGGGGCTTTACACATTTCAAGGGATTCGAATGAATTTCTGGAAAACTTTAGGGAATAAATTGAATTCATTTTATTTTCAAGGGCTTTTAAGTTATTTCTACAGAAATCTAACTATTGAGAAGAATGTAGAAGAATTCATAACAGGGTAACAGATTTCAAGGGATTTAAGCGGATTTAAAGTTATTCCAAAGGATTTTCATGACCACAAAAAAGTTGGAAAAACTCGAAGACATCTCATTTTTAGGAAAATAATAATAAAAATCAAATGAATATATATTTTAAGTAAATCAGCAGAAACCTATTTAGGATAAAAAATGTTAAGTCTCATATAATTACAAAATTGCTAATTATGAAAGCATTCAGTTTTAAATTGTTTATTTATGAACGGTTTACAATTTGAAATTTTCAATTTTGAGCACTTCTAATTTGAATATGTTCCATTTTTAACGTTCCACTCTGAATATTTTCCAGTTTTTGTGTTTTGAATACAAATGTTTTTCATTTTTAAGCTTTTGCGTTATTCCATTTTATTTAGCCGAAATCGTTTGCGGCTAAATTAAAAAAAAATATACTTAACTATCCATAAAATAAAATGAGTTTTTAGAAAAATTTTAATTTTCGATTACAGGTTCATTACGTAAAAAGGTCAAACTTGTTAAACATGTAAACACTTTTTATAACTCATACTTTTCATTACTTTTCTTATAATATATAATTTCACAAAAAAATGTATTTTATTCCTAAATTTCAAAATATAGTAATCAATCATGTGTCTACATTCTTTTTCATTTGGCAATAACTTCAAAAAAGTATTAAATTGAAAAGATCGTTTTGTATTTAATTTATTTAATAACCTGATTTAAAATTTGATTTTTATCAATGGATTTATCGCATTTTGTTCGCTTACTTCTCGTTTAGATTATTATTATTTGAAATTGCACATTGAATGCTGTAATTATAAAATTATATATTTTGTTGATTTTAGATACTTTTCATTGGTCAATTATACTGTATTGTTCAATTCTGAACATTTTTAACTCGAGATTTTTTATTTCTTTCTTTTTCGAATTTTGACAAATTGAATGTTGAACGTTTCAGTATTATTTCCTAATCCAGAAAGTTTGAAAACTAAAGTTGTGGAATTATCAATAGTTCAACTTTGAAATTGTTTACTTGTGAAAGTCTCAAATTAAATTATTATTTTACTTCAGGTTCATCAAATTTAACATTTTAATTAAAATTTGGTATTAAATAAAAACTTTTTAAAAGTAATTTGATTAAAACCGTACTTAAAATGTGCAAAATCTGGAATACATGTTTGAGATAATACTCTAGACTCTAGAATTTATGGAAATCTGAGAAAATCTTATCAATCTGTTTTAAAGTTGTATTGCCTTTTCTTACAAATCATGACATTTCTACAGCCAGCATTGGGACTCAGCCAATTCTATCTATTGTCTAAAAGTTACTCTATTTTTAAAGCTTTCCTCAAGGATATGTTTGGAATTTAACAAATTTAAAAGGTCCTCTTTGCATACATATATTGTAAGGTTATCGCTAAAATTTCGATTTGTTTATCAGCTTCATGCTACGTCTGGGACACATATCTGCTAACTGCTGCTTTGTACACCAAGCGCGAATTGTACACAAAGTTTAAATTTGCATATGTATGCATTGAACAAATCTGATGAACTTAAAGCTGTATAACATCAAGGGAATTCTACTACTTCCCGAATTAATGCTCTAATATCGAAAGTATTTAAAATAATTATTTCTTTCTAAAAATTAAAATGAAAGTTGGAATCGATTTTGCTACTATTTCGAAAAAAATGACACTAGAGATACTATTTTCTCACAATTGTCCACTAATGCCACTATTTCTTTACTTTTCCTTGAAAAATATTTTTGATCTTCTCGCTAATTGGCTAAAATAATATGTCCGCCATCTCAATGACTCACAACATACCTGGAAAATGGTTTCAATGGCTGATTAGGGGCTGTACATAAATTACGTAAAGTTTTTTTTTTCGAAAATTTTAAACCATGTACGATTTTAGTGAGCGTAATAGTTGATTTTTTACCCAACAAAAATATTCCCATTTGAAATCAAAAACAGTTGAATTGAACCAAAAAGGATGAATTCACAACAAAATACATCGTTAAATCCTCAACCAAAACAGATTAATTTTTAACTCAACAGTTGCATTTTTAACCAAAAGATGAGCTTTCTACAAAATAGTTGAATTTTCAAACAAAAAGATGAATTTTCAACACAGAATATTAAATTTCTGCCAAAAAATATGAATTCTCAAAAACATACATAAATTTATAACCAAATAGTAGAATTTTTAACCAATAAGATTAATTTTTTACTAGACAAGACGATTTTTCAACAAAATACATACATTTTTAACCAAATAGTTGAATTTTCAACCAAGAAGAATAATTTTGTACTAAAGAAGAATCATTTTCTACTAAAAAAGACGAATTTTCAACAAATTTCATAAGTCTTCAACTAAATAGTTGAATTTTTTAACTTAAAAAGATCAATATTTAACTAAAAATGGAGTAGTTAAAATTTCATTTCAGAGAGCAGTTTAATTTTATACAAAATAGTTGAATGTACTACCAAATTGTGAGGTTTCAAGCCAAAAAGACAATTTTCTACAAAACAGTTGAATTTTCAACCCGAGAATATAAATTTTAAACAAAATAGTTCAATTTTCGGTTTAAAAAATTAATTTTTTCAACCAAAAATGAACTTTTTAGAAAGTAGTTCAACTTACAACCAAGGAGTCGAATTTTGAACATCAAAAGATGAATTTTCAACGAAAAATCTAATAGTTAATATTTCAACAACAAGAATTTTATTAAAAATAAAAAACAGTTGGATTTTACCAACAAAAACGAATTTTAAACAAAATACTTGAATCCTCAACTAAAACAAGTTAATTTCCAACTATAAAACATTAATTTTCAACCAAACCGTTACATTTTTAACCAAAAAAATTTATTTTCTACCAAAAAAGACGAATTTTCAACAAAATACATAAATTTTCAACCAAATTGTTGAATTTTCGAGCCAAAAATGCGAATTTTCCACAAAAACAGTTGAATTTTCAACAAAAACGTTAATTTTCAACCGAAACAGATTCATTTTTATTCAAAAAAGGTTACATTTCTACAGAAAGAGATGAATTTGCAACCAAAAAGATTTGTTATTCAAGCCAAAAAGGTGAATTTTCAACAAAATAGTTGAATATTCAACCTAAAAGTATGACTTTTTAACAAAATTATTGTCTTTTTAACAAATGAATTCAATCTTGAACCCAGTAATCAAATTTTTAACTAAAAAAAGACGAATTTTCAACAAAATGCGTAAATATTTAACTAAATAGTTACATTTTCAACTAAATTGTTGAATTTTCTAGTCAAAGTACGAATATTCTACAAAACTGTTGGATTTTCAACAAAAACGTTAATTTTCAGTCGAAACAGAATAATTTTTAACCAAGCAGTTGCTTTTTTAAACAAACACGGTTAAATTTTCAAAGAAAGAGATGAATTTTCAACTACAACAATTTTTTAGTAAAAAAAAAATGCAATCAAATTTTGGAATTTTCAAGCCAAAGAGACGAATTTTCAACCAAATAGTTAAATATCCAGCCAAGAAGTATGACTTTTTAACAAAATTGTTGAATTTTAAACAAATTAATTCAATTTTGAAGCAAATTATAAGATTTTTAACCAGAAAAGACAAATTTGTCAAATATATAAATTTTATATTTAATTGTTGAATTTTTGATCTGAAAATACGAATTTTCAACAAAAAAGTTCATTTTCAACTAAGCAGATTAATTTTTAATCAGACAGTTGCTTTTTTAACCAAAAAAAGGTTAAATTTCCACAGAAAGAGATGAAGTTTTAACTAAACAAAATTGCAATCAAATTTAACCAAAAAATTTAACAGCAGGCTTTTCAACTGAATAGAATGAACTTTCAACAACCAAAAATATTTTTATTTTATTATTGGGTTCTATTAATTCAGTTCGCATTTGACTAGAAATCCGAGAAAAAGGGGAATAGGTAAAAGGCTTTGATGCCTATGATAAATAAATAGGAATTTTGATAATTTATAGATTAAAGCATAACATTTTAAATAAACCTTGGAAGTTCATTTTTAATACTTCTAAAATATTAGGATAGAAAAATGGAAATTTTGCTTAAAAAAGAAAATTAATTTTCCATTGCACACTTTTTGATTCTGGACTACACGCCTTTAAATACGAACTACGCATAAGTTTAATACATGAAAAATGTTATGACACTGTTTTTCAAATTTGTGACACTATTTACACTATTTTTGATCCCTGAAGTGAGTCCGAGGCCTGAATATTTTATTTTTAGATTATTAGTATGTACCATTTGCATTGTCTAAAGACTTGATTAATTTAAAATTACTGACGAAGAATTTCTCATTCTGTACAGAGTAAAAACAGCATCCCTCGAAGAGGTGAGTACAACGTGTACAGCACCTTCCAGAGTCACGAGCCCGAGTTCGACTACCTAAAATCATTAGAAATAGAGGAAAAGATAAATAAAATCAGATGGCTGAAGAGGAAAAACCCAGCTCACTTCCTGCTTTCCACAAACGATAAGACAATCAAATTGTGGAAAGTTTCCGAGAGGGATAAAAGGGTTGAAGGTTACAATACGAAGGAAGAAAATGGCTCTATACGTGATCCTGCCTGCATTACTGCCTTGAGGGTAAGATAAAAGGAAAATTTTTCTTGTAAAAGTGCCAGAAACTTTGCGAAGATTGTGTTGAATAACCTTATACATATATTTCCGAATAAGAAAACGTTTCATATCCATTTTAATGTCTTAAGGATGTCATGAGACCGTCAATTATACTCAATTGTCAATTGTCTGTCTGCCAATTTGTTCTCCACGCTGAGTTTCTGATATTGAAGATAATACGATTTTGTGTTTAAAATCTTTCTTTAAATATTTGCAGGGATCGCAGTCTTTCCCCCTTTTTCCCCGATTGTCGAAAAACTTTTCCTTTTTTTCTTTAACTATACGATATTCGAAAATACAATATTTAAATTTTGCGGGAAATTCTCTTAAATTATTCAATGTTCGTAAGAACTATAAAAACAGTTCGTTTTAGGTCTACAAAATTATTCTATTCAAAACTAGAATATGCTATCTCGAGTAGTAAAAGTTAATTTTTTTGTTAATTTAAAAGAATGATCTATTATAATTAATTAGCTTATTTTTAATTTGAATTCAAAATGTCATTAATTAATTTTTATAATTAAAATTATATTTTTGGTTCATCTATGAAAATGATAAAATGCATTTGTATAATATTGAAGTACTTTAATAAATTATTTATAAATAAATAAAGTACAAAATAAAAAAAACATCGTATCACTAGTAAAAGTAATACTAATACAAGTGCAACAAGGTTTAAGTACAGAAAACTAGTCCAATTAACATTCTTTTAAAAAAACTTGAAGCTGAAACACTTTTAAAAATATTGAAAATGTGAAAACCGGAGACATAAGTCGTTATAAAATGTAAAATTGGAACAGTTAAAAAATACATATTAATTTTAAAAAGAAATGTTAGTCTCAATTTTTTTTAAATCTTACTAATAAAAATATTGCAAAAGTTTATTTGACCAATTTCAAACTAAACTATTTAGGATTTGTTTCGCTTTGAAATATTTTTATGTTGGCCGCTGGACCGGGAAACCAGGAATTTTTTTAGACAATTTTTATAAATTTTTAGAATCAAAATCTGCCTAATCACTTGTAGTATCTCAAATTTTATATCATATCATATAATCCAATTGAAAATAAGTTCGATTTTAATTTTTTATTTTAAAATCAATTGATACAATTTTTTACTTTGAAAATTTTCCATTTTAGGTCTTCATTTTTAAAGTTACATTTTCAATTTAAAGAATTTTAAAATACGGCTTCAAAAGACTGTAACAATTAAAAATGAAAATCGTTTGAAATTGAATTTTTTTCGTAAAACCCATTTTAATTTGATGATCTATAAAAATAAATTAATTTATGATTTTTCAAATTGAACTGTAATTCGAGTATTAAAAATTGAACAAGAATTGATTTTACAAGACGCTTTTATTCAATTTCAAATCCTATTGAAATATTGTTTCAGTCTAAAATATTCCATTTTAACCCATTCAATGTGAAATTTTTTAACTGAACTAAGTACAATTTTTTAGTATTTAGCAATACTTGTAAATTAAAAATGAGCAATTATAAATCAAATATTCAAAACTAAAAAAATTTAAACTGAATCTTTTGAAATAGAAAGCCTAGAATCATTAAAGTTTCAGAGTGCTAAATTTAAAATTCGAACGTTACAGTTTTAATTGTTCCATTTTAAAAATTCTAAAAATTTTTAATTGAAAGTGTTGAATTTTGAACAATTATTAATTTAAAACGACTTAAAATGAAAATAATTGAACTTCTAATTTAAAAAAAGATCAGTTTAAAAAAATTTAATCCTTCAATATTTAATGTTTCTAATTTAAAAATTAAAATTGTTTAAAGTGATATAATTTTAAACATTAGAAAAATTTCTGGATTCTTCAATTTAAAGCATTGAAAATGATAGCGAGGATTTATATTTTTTCACCAGAAATCTTTAAACTGTTTAATTTATAAACAATTAAAATTTTGCAGTTTAGCGGCATTTAATTTAAAATTGTTCAACTGAAAAGTGTTAAAAGCTTTCAATTTGAACGCGTAAATTATTGAGCGTTTAAATACAAAATTTCTGAAATAAAAATTTGTTAAGCTTCAATTTTAAACGTTTAAAATTCAGAAGAGTTCCACTTTGCGTGCTTTAATTTACAGTTCAATTTTGATTACTTCAAATGAAAAAAAATTACTGTTTTAAGATTTTGAATTTTCTAATTTCAATTACCGTGTTTAAGAGCATTAAAGAGTAGTCCAATTTCAAATTTTCAATGAACGTATTAATTGTAGTAAGGACGAAACGACAAATGGAAATATTTAATTATACTTATAAGTATCACGACTTAATTATTTATGATGGAATTTTCAAAAGGGAGTATATTCTTGATTTTGAGGAAGATTTTAAACATAAAAATTGTTTATTTAACCATTTTTATTTTATGTTAAACTTTTTTTATATGGATGTGCATGGATTTCCAACAACCTGAGTATATACAATTTTAATAAATAAAGTTTTTAAAGTCAGGAATTGTTAAAAAATCATTGAACATTATTTAAAAACTGAAATTTCTTATAAAAATATTGTTTCTTTTCTACATTTCTATAATCTTTCACCCTTTTTTTGTGAAAAAATTGCTCTATTTTCCCTTTTTTGTGGTCCTTTTGCGCTGTGATCCCTGTATTTGACATCAAACAAAAAATATCTGTTGTATTAATTATTTTGGTAATTTATTTAAATCACGAAGTTATTTAGAAAAATTTTTGAAACTAATTGCAAAAGGAGCAGAGGAGTGGAAGTGTAAAATATAAGTTCACCGTATTGATACTGCCAGTACAGATTTTACTCGCAACGCAAGGTCAAATATGCGCATTCAATTATCATAATGCAATGTCATAAGTATCACTCCGCACTCCTTATGTTTCGTTTTTTTCCTAAAAAAAACAATTAGCGTTCATAAATTATTAGTATATTTAATGAAAATCCATTTTTTAACACAATCGTTCATTTAGTGTGACAAACGAAAAATTTGTAAGATATAGCGTAGGCATTCCTACATAAATCGTTTGTTTGTAACTGTCATTCTTCATTGATGATACATCAGATCTGATTTATTATTTTAATGAAATCATTTGTTGAATAGGTACCTGCCATAAAACCAATGGAATTAATGGTCGAGGCATCGCCAAGGAGAATATTTGCTAATGCGCACACCTACCATATAAACAGTATAAGCGTCAACAGTGACCAAGAAACTTACCTCAGTGCCGACGACCTTAGAATTAATCTCTGGCATTTGGAAATAACCGACCAGAGTTTTAGTATCCTTTTTTATATAATGTAAACTATCATCAGTAAAATAGTCCTAATGTTTTTTTGAAAAATCTTTTTTTTGTCTTCGTCAGGGTCTCTAGTCAAGAAACGGAAAATGAAAAAGACTTTAATGATGATAATGACGACAGTATAAGTAATGCTGCTTGATTTTTTTTTTAATATTTTGAAATTTTGTATCGCGTGAAAAAACCTAGAATTGCCAAGTCAGGAAATTTTTTCGAGAGCGTGCTTAATTTTTTTAAATTGCAATACAAAATTGAATAACAATGATTCTTTATTTGTAAAAGTAGCTTTATATTACTGAATTTAACTATTTTGTTGAAAAATCGTGTTTTTTTTTAAATTTTTAAATTGAAAATTTTAACTATTCTATTTGTTCGTTGAAAATCGACAGTTTTTAATTGAAAATTCAACTATTTTGTTGAAATTTTTTTTTCTTTGGCTGAAAATTAATTTTTGTACTGAAAACTTAACTAATCCAATTGAAACTTTAACTATTTTACTGAGAAAAAATTTTTTGTTTGAAAATTAATTTTTTTAAATAAAAAATGTAACTATTCCAGTTGAATATTCCATTAATTTCATTAAAAAATGCATCTCTTCGGTTGAACATTAATTTTTTTAACTAAAAATTTAACTGTTCAGTTTTTGGTTGAAAAATTATCTTTTGTAGTTGAAAATTCGTCTTTTTTGGTAGAAATTAATCTTATTGGTTGAAAATTAATGTTTGTTTGAAAATTAATTTTTTGAACTGAAAATGTAAATATTCCATTTTTGTTTGAAAATTGATCTATTTTAGTTCAAAATTAAATTATTTGGTTGAAAAATTGTCCTTTCTAGTTGAAAATTCAACTGTTTCGTTGAAGATTTCATGTATCTTGTTGAAAAATCATCTATTTTGATAGAACATTAATTTTCTTGTTTGAAAATTGATCTTTTTGGTTGAAAAATTCAACTATTCTTGTTAAGATTTATCATTTTAGTTCAAAATTCATCTTTTTGGATTATAATATAACTTCCAGATAAAGATTCGTCATTTTAGTTGAAAATTAGTTTGTTTTTGTTTTTTGTTGGAAATTATTTTTTTTTACTGAACATTTAACTTCCCTTTTTAGTTCAAAATTCAGCTATTTGGTTGAAAAATTGTCTACCTTAGTTGAAAATTGATCTATTTTGTTGAAAATTCATGTATTTTGTTGAAAAATTGTGTTTTTTGGTAGAAAATTAATCTTCTTTAGAAGTGCATCTTTTTGGTTGATAATTGTTTTTTTTTGTTAGTAGAAAATTGATTTTTTTTAACTGAAAATTTAACTTCCATTTTTGGTTTAAAATTAATCTTTTTTAGTTCAAAATTGAATTATTTGATTAAAAATAGAACGGGAGATAAACGGGAATTTAAAATGATCCTTTCTGGTAGACACTGTTCGTGTAAAAAATCGAGTCTTCATTCGTACGAAAATTATATTTATTTAAATAAGTTTATTTGTATAGATACATTTCAATTATTTGGTTAAATGTAAGTTAATTAATACCTAAATATTATTTATAATTAAAAAAAAATAATAATAAAATTTAATAAGTTTTATAAAAGAAACTAGGAGCAGCTAACATAATTTGCTTCTTTCTTCAGTTTTACATATATCTAGATCTAGATCGGAACATTCACAAATATACAACTCGAAAATAGGTCACACTTGTTTAGGCAGTTTCACGTTTAACGATACAATATATTGTCATTAGTACGTTCGATTTATTTGTAGAGGCAGCTTCCAATTTTCACGAATTTTCCTAATTGAAACCTAACACTATTAGGTTGTCTACCTAACAAAACAGTTGAATTTTCAACAAAATATTTAAATTTTCAGTTAAAGAAATTAACTTGAAACAAAAAATAGAATTTTCAACTAAAATGATGGATTTTCAACTAAAAAAATGAACTTTTAAGAAAGTAGTTCCACTTTCAACCTAGAAAGATTAATTTTCAACGAAAAATGCAATAGTTGATATTTGAACAAAAAAGAGACGATTTTAATTTAAAATAAAAAATAGTTGTATTGAATCAACATTAATGAATTTTCAACAAAACACTGGAATGCTTAACTAAGACAGATTAATTTTCAACCAAACAAGCAAAAAAGATGATTTTTTTTACCAAAAAAGACCAATTTTCTACAAAACAGTTGAATTTTCAACCGAAACAGATTAATGTTTAACAAAAGAGTTAAATTTTTAACCAAAAAAAAGGTAAAATTTCTACAGAGAGATGCATTTTCAAACCAAAAAGATGAATTTTCAATCAAACTGTTGAATTTTCAAGCCATAAAGACGAATTTTCAACCAAGAAGCATGACTTTAACAAAATTATTGAATCTTCAACAAAGTAATTCAATTTTGAACCATATAATAAAATTTTTAATAAAAGAAGATGAATTCTTCATCAAAAATTTAATAAAAGACTTTTCCACGGAAAAGAATGAACTTTCAACCAAAAATAGTTGGATTTTCTCCTAGGGTTCTATTAATTCAGTTTGCATTTAAGCGAAAAAAACGAGGAAAGATGGGGATAAATAAATAGGAATTTTTATAATTTATATGCTAAAGAATAACATTTTAAATAAACATTGAAGTTCATTTTTAATACTTTTAAAATATTAGGTTAGAAAACTGGAAAATTCTTGTTGACTTTAAAGGGTTGAATGCTCTCAAAATTCGGTATAAAATGAGCCCAGGATGAAGCCTGTTTGTCTATTATTTAAGTAGATATTGCAAAAATAGTGTAAATTTCAATGTTTTCCTAAATTTTCAAAAACCTCCGTAATAATAAATTTTTTTTTATGTTCTTGGGCTCATTTTAAAGCTATTTTTATAGTATCTAGTATCTAGTATTTTTATATAGGTTCTATAAAAGTCCCTTAAAATATATATTTATTCAATTTTTATTTTTATTTGCCTACAGATAAGATGTTTTCAACATTTTCCAACTTCAACTTCTTGCATTATGATAGGAATTTTTTTTAGATTTATGCTCATAAGCTGATGCGATACTGTAGAAAAATAGCTTTAAGATGAGCACAAGAACATTAAAAAATATTGATTATTACGGAAGTTATTGAAAATTTAAGAAAACATTAAAATTTGCACTATTTTTGCAATATTTACTTTAAAAATAGAAAAATTGGTTTCATCCTGGGCTCATTTTATACCGATTTTTGAGAGAATTTAACCGTTTAAAGAGAATTTTTTTAACTCTTGACATCATTGGAATTAGGAGAACTACATTAGTCATAAAAAAGAGGTGATTACATTATTTTTTCAAGTTTGGGACACAATTTACACAATTTTTTATCTCTGAAGTGAGTCCGAGGCCTAATGGTTCGAAATACGTTCGTATCTAGAGTTTAGGTTTTCTGTGCAATATTTGGCGATGTTTTTCCTAACCTTTTTGTACAGACATCGTAGACATTAAGCCAACCAACATGGAGGAACTTACAGAAGTCATAACGGCTGCGGAGTTTCACCCAGTTGAGTGCAATCTTCTGGTATACAGTAGTAGCAAGGGAACAATTCGCCTGTGTGATATGAGATCAGCTGCTCTCTGCGATCGGCACAGTAAGCTTTTCGAAGAACCAGAGGATCCGACAAACCGAAGCTTTTTCTCCGAGATCATTTCGAGTATAAGCGACGTTAAACTCAGCAATTCCGGCCGATACATGATTAGTAGAGACTACTTGAGTGTTAAAGTATGGGATTTGCATATGGAAACAAGGCCCATCGAATGTTATCCTGTAAGTTGAAAATTTAATCGTCTATTTAGGAAATTAATTATATATGAAAAGTTAACTTGACTTTTGTTTACAGGTTCACGAGTACCTGAGATCGAAGCTGTGTTCCCTGTATGAGAATGACTGTATTTTTGACAAATTTGAATGCTGCTGGAGCGGCAACGACTCTGCCATTATGACTGGTTCTTACAATAATTTCTTCCGAGTTTTTGATCGTAGTACTAAACGTGACCTCACTTTGGAAGCTGCGCGGGATATCGCAAAGCCTAAAACTCTTCTGAAGCCACGTAAAGTAAGCATCACTGATTGTTTCTTAAATCCCAGGGTTTGGATCGTGCGACTTTTTCAATTTTTTTGTTTTCAACGCGACTTTTTGAAAGAGAGAAAATGTGCTAATCCCCTTTTTTCCGGGTTTTTTTTTAGAAGTTCGCTATACTTAGTTTCCATTTTAATCACCAATGAAACTTTTAGAATTGAAATTCAGAACTAGAAAAAATGGTACCATTTTGTTATTATTTATTTTATTTCCTTTTTAGAACATTAAAAATTGAAGTTTTTCATCAAAGCTTTATACTTCGAAAATTTAAAATTAACAGCGTTTAAAATTGATCAAGTTCTATTTTCGTGAATCCGTATTCAAAGTTTTAATTTTTTCAAATTGCAAGCCTTAAACAGTTGGACATTTTTAAGTTGAAAACGTTTAAAATCGATTAATTTAAAATTCAATGATAGTTTTCACACTTTTTACTCCATTCCCCTTTTTCCCCCTTTTTAAAAGATTTTCTCTTTTTTCCTCTGTTTTCAAGAAACTTCTCGTTTTTTCGCTTGAATGCGAACTGAATTAATAGAAGCTTGTTAGAAAATCCAAATATTTTTGGTAAATGTTTTAATTTTCCCGGTATCTTAGAATATTAATGTAGTGTACCGGAAAAGGCCTTCACTACATTAATATTTTTGGTAGAGTTCATTATTTTTGGTTAAAAATTCGATTGTTCTCTTGAAAATTCAATTCTTTTGTTTAAAATCCATCTTTTTTTATCTAAAGTGTAACTGTTTTGTTGAACATTCGCCTTTCTGGATAGAAAGTTGATCCTTTTGGATTGAAAATTTCTGATGGTGAAAAAGTCATCGTTTTCGTTAAGAATTTAACTTTCTTCTAGAAAAATTCGTATTTTTGGCATGAAAATTCAACTATTCAGTTAAAAATTCATCTATTTTGTTGAAAATTCGTCTCTTCATTAAAACCCCAACTACATATTTGGTTGTAAAAATGCAACTGTTTGGTTTGAAATTATTTTTGTTTTGAAACTCAAACTATTTGGTTAAAAATGCAACTGTTTTCGGTTGAGGTTTAACCTCTTTTATTGGAAAATTTAATTATTTTGTTTAAAAGACATCTTTTTGTAAACAATTCAAATGTTTTTTTGAACATTCGTCTTTTTGCTTGAAAATTCAACTATTTGATTGAAATTTATCTTTTTTGTTAAAAATTGGACTATTTGGTTTAAAAGTTAATTAATTAATTGAAAAATTCCTCTTTTTTGTCGAAAATTTAACTGTTGTGTTGAACATTCGTCTTTTCGGATAGAAAGTTGATCTTTTTTGGTCGAAAATTTATCTTTGATGGTGGAAAAGTCATCTTTTTTAGGTGATAATTCATCTTTCTTGAATTTTGTTGTTGAAAATGTAACTTTCTTCTAAAAAAAATCACCTATTTTTTTTAACGTTCGTCTCTTTTCATTAAAACCCCAACTATTTGGTTGTAAATGCAACTGTTTTTTGGTTGAGATTTAATCTCTTTTATTTGAAAATTCTATCCTGTGGTTAAAAATTCAATCATTTTGTTCAAAAGTAATTTTTTGTAAACAATTCAAATTTTTTGTTGAACATTCGTCTTCATGCTGGAAAATGCATCTATCTTCGTTGAAACTTATCTTTTTTGTTAAAAATTCAAATTTTTAAGTTGATAATTCAACTGTCTTTTAAAAATTTGTCGTTTTGACTTAAAACTTCAATTATTTGGTTGAAGTTTTAACCTGTTTTGTTTGAAATTTGACCATTTGGTTGAAAATTGATCTTTTTAGGTGAAAAATTCAACTATTTGGCTAAAACTTCAATTACTTTGTTAAAAATTCATTTCATTTGATTGAAAGTTCTCAACTTTTTGGTTGTACATGCAACTGTTTGGTTACATTTTTTTAATTCAACAATTTGATTAAAAATTCATCTTTCTTGATAGAAAATTCATCTTTTCGAGTTTAAAAGTCAACAGATTTATAAATTATTCGTCTTTCAACTTGAAAACTCAACGTTTTTGTTAAAAATTCTTCTCTTTTGGTTAAAAATTCAACTCCACTTTGTTGAAAATGTGATGTGTGTTTGACGTGAAATCTTAGGAATTTAAAGTGTTTCATATTGAATTCAAGATTTTATCTATATTAATTTTATTTAAAAGAATTTATTTTCCTATTATTCCCCTTTTTCGTGAAAAATAACCCTATTTCCCCTGTTTCGAGGGCATTTTAGGCTGTGAATGATTAAAAAATGAAAAATGTCATATTCAAATTATACAGTCTCAAATTTAAAGCCTTTATTGTTGATTAATTTCAAGTTTAAAATGTTCAAAATTAATTTTCCTGAAGTTCAAAATTAATATAAATTATGAACTTCTCTCATTTGAAACTAATCGAAGGTGAGAAGTTTAAAAGTTCAGGAATAATTATTTTGAACCCAGATTCAGAATTCTTCCAACTGATTGAATATTGTTAAATAATTGTTTTAACTTTAAAGTTTATTTTGATTGTGCAAAGAAGATTTGAAAACTAAGGAGAATTATGTACTCTATATTCCCAAATAAATAAAGTTATTATTTCAGTCATTGAGTGTCTGATACTGCTTTCTTTCATTATCTTAAAAAATTTGATGTGACTTTTTATGGACTTTTTTTCGAAATTCTATGCGACTTTTATTATAGATTTATGCGACTTTTTTAAAGCCAACCAGTCGATCCGAACCCTGAAATCCTTATATCGGATTAATATTGGAATAAGTAAGAATACTAAACTAAAATTTTTATTTTTAGGTTTGTACCGGTGGTAAACGAAAGAAAGACGAGATCAGCGTTGACTGCCTCGATTTTAATAAGAAAATATTGCATACGGCGTGGCATCCTTCCGAAAATGTGGTTGCGGTTGCGGCCACAAATAATCTATTTCTGTTCCAAGATAAGCTTTAGCACATCTGTATGCAGGTAGGTTATACTTTTTAATTCGCCAAAATTAAGGAGGAACATGCAATGAGTGAAATCCAAGATTTTTCTATGAATTATGTTAAACTTGTATTAATTCCACGTCATTTTGCAAAATATAAGCATTTTTTATCGTGTTGCGTAGAAGATATAAACTTTTAAATAAACGTGGAGTCTTACGGACATCATGATTTCAAGATATTCAATTGAGAAACTGATTAAGGGTGTATTCTAGTTCGTGGGCTAAAAAAATAGGCTATTTTCGGGAATTTTTTGTGAGCATGCTATGGAAGATATGGATATAAAAATTGTTAGGTATGATAAATAAAGTCTTAAAATACAAAAAAAAATTTTCTTTTTGTTTATTTTTTTCAACTTTTACATACGAAATCCGTATTTGAACGCAACGCAGTAACTTAGTAGCAAGTTGCCTTCTCCATGATATCTCAGGAACGGCTTATCTTAAACAAAAAAACCAAAGCTTTTTGGATTCGGTATGACAGTGGCTACAAAATGAACTACGGACATTAATTTTCAACTAATTTTGTTAATTTTATGTAGAAAAAACCAAAAAATTGAAATTAGTTGTTTTTTTTTCGCTGTTTTTTGATTAAATATATAAATTCGAAAAATGTTTTAAAAAAATCGATTTTTCCAAAGTGACCAACTAGAATACACCCTTAAATTGGACAATAAACCTTAGTGTCGGAAAAAATAAAAAACTGTAATAACTCTAACCGTTAGAAGTTATTCCAGACGCAATTTTTTGATGTTGAAAAACCCCGCTCGAACCCCTAAAACCCATCCCTAATGGTAAACGATTTTTCGACTTAGAAGAATCGACAAAAACACCCAGAAATTAATACTTTCTTAGTGATTTTACATCTTGGAAAATTCTTCTTGTTGATCCCGCGAAGAATAGTGGTGTTCAGAAACCCCGAAACCATCCCTAAAAATCCACCACTAATGATAAACCATTTTTCAAAATTCTGAAAATCTACAAAAACACCCTGAAGTTAATACATACTTAGCGATTGTATATCTTAAAAAATTCCCCTTATTGCTCTCGCGAAGAATGGTGGTCATCGGAAACCCCAAAACCCACTGCTAATTAATAAGTTCCAACAAAAAGTCGCAAAAGAACCAAGTGAGGAGGTAGTTAATAATTGTATGGTTATTTTATATCCTAGAAAATTCATAAAAATATTTCCCCAAAGACTGGTGGTGTTCAGAAACCCCGCACTCACTCCCAAAAAACCCACTCATAATTAATAAGTTTGAAAAAATAAAAAATAAACGACCAAGTCAGGAGGAAGTTAATAATTTTATGGTTATTTTACGTCCTAGAAAATTCATAAAAATAATTCCCCAGAGAATGGCGGTAGTCAGAAACCTCGCTCGCATCCCCAAAATCCACTCCTAATAAACGATTTCCAAAATTTGGAAAATCGACAAAATCACCCATAAGTTAATACTTTCATAGTGAAAAATTTTCCTTATTGCTCCCGTGAAGAATGGTGGTAGAGAACCCCCGCTCTCATTCCCAAAATTCACCCCTAATTAATAAGTTCCAACCAGTCGAAAAACGAGCAAGTAGGAAGTTAGTAATTTTATGGATATTTTATATCCCAAAAAATCCCTAAAAAGCCACCACAACTCATTAGTTGAATTTTTGGTAAAAAAAAAGATGACTTTTTAAGAAAATAGTTGCATTTTCAACAAAATAATTAAATTTTTAACCAAGTAGTAAAATTTTTAACCAAGCGAGCCCCTAATCTGTTAAGTTAGTCTGCCGTTTAAGTTAATCTTTAAATTATATCAATGTTCTCAAATGAGAAAAAATGTTTAACGAATTTAATTAAAAGCATTCTCATACCGGGAGATTTCCCGTATTTCATAATTCGCGCATTTGTAAGTTTTAAAAGTCTCCAATTAGAAATCATATAATTTTCGAAATGTTTAGATTAATTAAACTTTAAAGATTCACAATATTTCTTGCAATATTTAAAATTTTGAACGGTGAAAATGTGTTATTTCTTTGACAGAAATCACATTTGTTAGTAAAAAAAAATCTATCCAGTCGTTTAATAATATGTTTATCGTCTTTAAAATTTCTATAATTCTAATTTAAAATTATAGTTTTGAATGCGAAATTCTAAAACAGTTTAATCTTTGAGGCCTTGCAACTAAAGTTTTCTCTTAAATTAATTTTTGGAGGTTTCGAATTTTAAATTTCAGAATATTGTAGTTTAAATTAAAATATTCTAAATGTCAGGACATTATTAATTATTTCAAAATTTCATATTGAAAGCCTTGATAGTGAATTTTGACATTAATAATTTAAACCAATAAATCATTGGAAATAAAAAAATATTTGATTGGAAAATTTCAAGAATGAATAATAATTCTAAAGGAAGATTTAAAATTAAAAAAAAAATGTAATTGAGTTTAAAATCGAAAAAGAGGAAAATTAAATTGTCTGAAATTGATACATCAGTAATTGAATAATTTCGGTAATTTTAAATATTAAATTTTTATAGTTCTGAATTTTCATGTTGAACACTAAATTTTTAATTTTTCTCTTTCATAGGTTTTAATTTTGCAATTAAAATTGAATGTTTGGTTGAATTTTTGAAATTATAATTAGCAATTTGAAAAATATTAATTTTTAAGCGATTTAAAATTACTTCAAATAATTGAAATTTTTAAGGGGTTGAGTTCAAAAAAGTTTTAATATCGCAATTTTTGATGACTTCAGTTTTTTTTCAGTTCTAAATGAAGTTCTCATTCGTTTAAGTTTCAACGTTCTGGAGTAGAAATTTTTTCATTTTCAATGTTTCCCATTTAAAATGACTATTTATTTTGAAAGTTTTTTTTTTTAGAATAATTCAATTCATTTTTGGATTTTAAAGAAAGGTTTCTAATCAGCTTTAATGTTAAATTATACTTTTGTTATGTAAGAACAATTCAAAATTATAGAATTTCAGAACCTTTGACCTTGAAAGATTCAATTTCAAAATGTAAAATTTCAATCGTTTTGAATTTAAAATGATTCAAATTCAAAAGTTTTTAATTATTTATTTTTGGACGCTTTTAATTATAAATAATACATTTTCAATTCCTATGAATTTTAAATGATCCCATTTCCAAAATTGGAAACTTAAAATATTCGATTGTTAATATTTTGACGTCCTATTTTCAACATTTTAATCTTCAATTCAAAATAAAATTGTTTAATTTTCAGCGCTTCGTCTTGGAAATTATACAATTCAACTCCTTTTTCTAATTAAATTGTCCAAAATTAAAGGTACTTATCATTAAACATTTCCCAATTATGAAACAGTTTGATGAACAGCTTAAGGTTTATAGATTTGAGATTACTGCACTTTTTCTTTATTTCGATACAACTTTATTTATCAATTAAATGTTTCATAATACGTACACCTTTTTTAACATGGTTCTTATTTATGGAACGGAGAAACATAGGTGTTTCATATCGAAGGGCACGTTTAGTTATAGCTTTTGTTATGTTAATATTATATAATAGTTCAACTTTAAGTGAAACAAATTAATTTTCAATACAAAAAAAAAGCTGATTTTCAACAAAATAGTTGAATTTTTAACGAAAGTGATAAATTTTCAAATAAAATAATGAATCTTCAACTTGAATAATTGAATTTTAATCTAAAACAGATAAATGTTCAACTAAAATGATGAATCTTCAATTGGAATAGCTGAATTTTCAACCAAAAAGATGAATTGTTCTGTGACATTTTTACTGTTTCTTGAAAAATGTCGGATTTAATTGACCCAAATATTTAAATTGTGATGAAGAATTTTTGTATTGGCATTAGGGTCTTCTGAACATATATTTAATTAGAAAACATGCATATCATTAGAGTTAAATTGGCATAACGTTTCGACCACGGATAGGGGTCCTCCTCAGTGCCAGATATTTGATAACAATAGGGTTTTTTTCCCCACAAAAAACCATTAAGATTAAAAAATAAAAAAGGAATCATGCATGAACTTATTGTTTCTACGTCGTGCAGCTTCTCTCTCTCTCTCTCTCTCTCTCTCTCTCTCTCTCCGCCACCCTCTCTGTTTCTCCCTTCGTCTCTCTATCAGCTCCCTCTATTTAACTCTAATGATATGCATGTTTTTTAATTAAATATATGTTCAGAAGACCATAATGCCAATACAAAAATTCTTCATCACAATTTAAAAAGATGAATATTCAACCATGCAGATTCATTTTCTACCAAAAAAGACGAATTTTCAACACAATATATGAATTTGCAACCAATTTGTTGAATTTGCAACTAAAAATGATAAATTTTTAACCAATAGTTGAATTTTACACAAAAAAATAGATTAATTTTCAACAAAAAGTGGAGTAGTTAAATGGCAAGTTAAACAAATTGATTAAAAAAAAATTGATTTCCAACCAAACAATTCAATTTTAAACCAATGTGATGAATTTTGAACTAAAATGATGAATCTTCAACTGGAATAGTTGAATTTTATACCAAAAAGGTACAAAAATTTCCCAACGAATAGTTCAATTTTTAATAAAAAAGATCAATTATCAACCAAATAGTTCCATTTTGATCCAAAAAAGATACATTTTTAACCTAAAATAGAATAGTTAAATTTTCTGTTTTAAAAATCTAATTTCTAACAACAAAAACGAATTTTCAACAAAATAGTTAAATTTTAAACTGGAAAAGTTAAATTTTCAGTTAGAAAAATTGATTTTCAACAAGGTAGTTAACTTTTCTATCAGAGATGAATTTTCAATTAAAATGATGAATCTTCAACGAAAAAAATTAATTTTTAACAAAAGAGTTACATTTTTAACCAAGGAGTTGAATTTTCAACTAAAAAAGATGAATTCTCAACGAACAATGTAATATAATTGAAATTTAGACCAAAAAAGATTTTAATTTTAAATAAAAAACAGTTAAATTCAACCAAAAAAGACAAATTTTCAAGAATGCTTGAATTTTCAATTAAAAAATACTTTTCAGTCAACAGAGAAAACGAATTTAAAACAAACTGTTGAATTTTCGAGTAAAAGTGTGAATTTTCAACCAAGAAGATTAACTTTTTATCAAAAAGGACAAATATTCAACAAAACAGATGAAGTTATTATTAAGTACAATAAAAGAAAAAAAAACCAAACGAAAAGGGTGCTTAGTTTAATAATTTATTTACACTTCACTTTGACCGAGTTTCTTAAGTTTTGACTTCATCCTTCATTTTTTTTTTTCATCCACCTAAATAAACATTCATTCCCTGTAAGAAACATTTTTGAGCAAAAATAAAATTTAATCCACTTCGTTCAAGAAAACCGCCCTTTATAGGTAATAATTTAACGAAAACTTTTATTCAATTTATTTATCTCTATTAACGATTAAAATAAATGTTCATTGTACTATTTATTTCGATTTAATATAGAAAATAATCCAGAATAAGCCATATTAATATTTTTAAAAACACATTTCTCTGCTGTTCCATAATAGGTACATATAGGTCATTCCGCTTTTTCATAAATATAATAAATTTGCTTATACTAAATTAAACTTTTAATAGGCGTTTCGCATTCAGAAAAGATCAGCCCATTCATTGGTATAAACATTTTGAAAATATATTCCACTATCGTTCCAAAATTAATGAAAATCTCAAGAACCCCCTCAAAATTTGTCTCATGATAGATACCTTTACCTTATATATTTTTTTAAATTTCAGACTCTTTCCATTCGAAATTATTAATTATTCATTATTGTTGCAAAAATTTCTAAAGTATAATATTTAGAAATTGGTTTATTACAGGCCTCACAGACCGGTCCCTATATCCCCTAATATATACCTAACACCTATATACCTATCTACTTTACACCTATATACCTATCTAACTTATACCTATATACTCTATACCAATACACCCATACACCCAATACTATTTTCCAACCGAGCAAGTCACGCCTACCCCGAAAGGGAAATGGCTTAATGGTATAATAATAATAATTAATTGGCTTATTAATTTATCCTGAATTCTTTGGAATTCTTTTGAACTTTTTCATTCACTTGAATTCTTCTAAATTTACGTAATTCCGTGGATTTTTTTGGCTTATTAAAAGTTTTTTTTTTAAATGATCCTAAGAATCAATTGATAAAATAATCAAAAAATTTGAAATATTTTAAGGTATTTTTTCAAATTCCTCAGCATTTTCAAGAGCTTTAAAAAATTTCAAGGGATTTCAAACGATTTTAAATATTTGAGGGCATTATAAAAGATTCACAGGCGTGTTCAAGGGTTTTAGAAAGTGTCAATGGATTTCAAAAGATTTCAAAGGATTTGAAATGTTTCAGGATATTTAAAAAGATTCCCTGAAACTTTTTATTTATTTCAAAAGTTTGAAGGGACTTCAAAGACTTTTAAATATTTTAAAAGATTACAAGGCATTTTCAAGAGATTTAAACAATTTCAATGTATTTCCAAGGGTTTTAATAATTTTAAGGAATTTGAAAAAAAAATTTACGAAATTTTAAAAGATTCCAAGGGGTTTTATAAGATGTCCGTAGATTTCAATGATTTTAACGGATTTTTTTAAAGCACTCAAGATATTTTCGACCTTAATTCTTATTAGCTTATCCAAACTTCTTTTAAATTCTTCTAAATTCACTCAATTTTACTCGATTCAATGGATTTTTAAAAAGTTTTTGTTTAATTCATCTTGACGTCTTTTGAACTCACCTTAAATTCGTAGGCATTTCATCAAATTCTTTTAAATGCCCTTTTAATTTTCATTTCAAAACTCATTTCAAACTTCCTCAATTCAATCAATTTTATATTCATGCTTTTGAATTGTTTTCAATTCACTTAATTGCTTTTTAAATTAAGCTTGATTTTTTAATAAATTTCATCGAATTCTCGTTTCCCTTAAATTCCTCTAAATTCACTCAAATTTTGCTGAAATAAATGGATTTTTTAGATTTGTCTTTAAAACTTTCAATCCATTTGAATTCTTTTGAATTTATCTTGAATTGCTTTGTAGTCATTAGTCACTTCTTCGGTTAGAAATTAGTAGGGCTTCAAAGATTTTAATTTTTTCGGAATTCACCCTGAATTCTCTTGAATTTTCATAATTTATTTGAATTCTTCTAAATTCACTCAATTTTACTTAATTCAATAGATTTTTTTTTTAATTTTCAAAAGTTTTCATTTAATTGATCCTGTCTTTTAACAGGATTAAAATTATTATTTTTTTAAATCTTTTATCCCTTGTCTTTTAACCTCACCTTGAATTCTTAGGCATTTCTTCAAATTCTTTGGAATTCCCTTGAATTTTTCTAAGCTCATTCCAGAGTTACTGAATTTAATGAAGTTTTTTCATATTTTTAAATTGCTTTCAATTCATTAAAAAATTTTGTTAGTTCACCTCGAGTTTTTATGAATTTCGTCGAATTCTTCTCGTTACCTTAAATTCCTCTAAATGCATCCCAGTTTTACGGAAATTAATGGATTTTTTTTTTATTTTTAACATTTTTTCCGATTCATTTTAATTCTTTTGAATTGAACTTGAATCGTTTTCAAGTTTTATGAATTTATCCTGAATTTGTTACACTTTGGGCGCGAAAAAAGTACCCTATGAGCATGACAGAAAGTACCCTTTGGTCCCTATATTTTATCCCATAGGGACTGTGAGGCCTGTTATTAATATATTTTTAAATTGTTGATGGATTTGAAGTGTTGTAAGCAGCCCTATGCATCGACCGTGTAGGTGTATAGTAGTAGATTTTCTTAGCATCCGGGCCAGTGAACTAATCCGACAGTTGGCGCTCCGATCAGGACGGCTGACTTGCATTTCAATGCGTGAGAGAAAAGCATAAAATAATAAAAAACTTGAGACTGTTACCAAATTTTGACCGGAAATCTTTTTTTTAGTAATAATAAGCGTAATAGTAATTATTCATTCTAAAATCGTCACGGAAGCTAGCAGCTGAATGTAGGTAAAATTAAATACTTGTATCAGCATTCTGAGATTTAAAATTGTATGTTCTATTATCATTTATTTTGTGTTTTTATTAAATAATTGTTAGAATTTGAAAGTTCGTAATTGTTCTAAATTGTATATAATTGTTATTTCTATTCAATTTTTGTCAAAATTATGAATGATTTAAATATGTAAATCCTCAGTTATGCATATTTATTAAAATAAATAAATATAATTGAAATAAAATAATTAATTATATAATATTTTTCTAATATTAATTCAGGGTGGCCGTTTTAATCAAGGGAAAAAATGCCTAGTCATTTCTCGATTTTTTTTCAGGTTTATAAAAAAAGTTAGATGACATCTTTGCTGTTTTATGGATAAATATCGTTTCTAAATGACCCACGTATTGTAATTGTAAAGAAGATTTTTTTATTGGCATTAGGGTCAATAATATTTATTTCTTTTGTGTTCTGCAATCAATTAAAAAAAAAAAGTATATTTATTTTTAAATAAAATAAAAATTAGACTTTTTATGTTTCGTCCCGGACTGACTCAAAGGCTATGTGAATCAGTCCTACCTTATACATTTTAATTAATCTAAATTCATTATAATGTATAATTTTCCAAAAAAATTTGTTTAAGTTTGTGAATTTAATCAATTTTGCAGTCAATAATATAGTGTCCAAACCAAGCCTCAATTCGCGCAATTGTAACAAGAATAATATACAAGGATAGAAATATGGGAAGGAAGAAAATTACTGAGTATAAGTTTAAAATTCCTTTTTTGGTTCACTAATCAACTCAGTAACCTAATAATAATTTCTTTTCAGCTTGGTAAATGTTGATCTTTTAATTTAGGGTTTGGCCCCTATCCGAGGCCAAAATAACATTTAGTTTGATTCCCTATCCGTGGTTGAAATACACTATATTATTCACTGCAAAATTTATTAAATTTACAAACTTAAAATTTGGTTTGTTGGAAAATATACATTATAATGAATTTAGATCAATTAAAATGTATAAGGTAGGACTGATTCCTATAGCTTTACTGACGAGTCCAGTGAGTCAGTCCGGGACGAAACATAAAAAGTCTAATTTTTATTTTATTCAAAAATTAATATATTTTTTTATTGATTTCAGAACACAAAACAAGTATTATCGACCCTAATCCCAATACAAATTTTTCTTTACAATTACAAAAAAAGATTTGAACTCTTGAAGCTAAAATTTTGTTAATTTGAAATTATCAAAACTGAACTGCAAATCAAAACACTTAAAGTGGAACTTTTTTGAATTATAATTTTTAAAATTAAAGCCTAATTTTTTTAAATTCAATTCTCTTAATTGAAGAATGAATCAACAAATTTATAAATTTACAAAATTATATCTTTTTAAGCAATTTTAAGTTAGAAACATTAAAAATTGAGAGATTACATTTTTTTAACTGGACACTTTTTAAAATAGAAGTAAAATTATATTAATTTTAGGTCCTTAAAAATTGTTTTGAAATTTATTTTCAATATTCTCTTAAAATTATTATTTAAATAAAAAATCATTGAACATTTTTCCAGGAATCTAGAGAAAATTTTTGTATCGTCTTAAAACCTCTCAAAATCCTTAAACAGCTTTAAAATTTTATTTCATAATGTTAAAAAATGTACATTTTGTTTTAAATGTTGTGGAATGTTTTCAAATTTCTAATTGTTTTGGAAATTCTTTTAAAAATTCGAAGTTTTTTTTTCAAATGATCCTAATTTTTTCTAAAACATTTATTAGATCCTGGAAAATTAAAAAAAAGAATCACTTAAAACGTCCCAAATTATTTTTTGACAATTGTGGATGCCTTTTGAAATCTTTTAATATTCTGTTAAAATTATTTTTTTTAAACAAAAAGTTATTTTAAATTTTCCCAAGAATCTTAAGAAAAACTTTTTTTTTATCTTCAAACTTTTCAAACCCCTTAAAAGTTTCAAAATTTTATTTTGAAATCTTCAAAAATTTATGTTTTGTTTCGATAATTTTTTGGAATCTTTTCAAGTTTAAAATTATGTTTGAATCTTTTCTAAACTTCTAAATATCTCTTCAACCTACTCTAATTTTTCCTAAATGAATAATTGTTCAACTGTTATTTATGTACAAAAATGCAACAATTTAACTTACGAATAAAAAATTGTTTAAAGATAACAATTAAAATTGTAACATTTACAGATTAAATTTAGCTCTCTGAAATTTGATTTGATTTATAATTGATCATTTTATATAAGCAGTCAAACCTTGCTGATTGTTGCTTTTCTTAATTAAACATTTCCAAAATGAATGGGTTAAAAATGGATTATCCGGATCTTTTGGTACGAGAGAAAAGTGATTATTTTCATTATTATTGTCGTAGCCCGAGTTGCAACGAAGAGCTATACACTTATATCCCATGTTTTCCACACTTATTGTTTTGCACACACTTATTAAAAAATATAGAATCTTCACTGTACTACACATTCTTTGACTTCTTTTTATGAATTTCTCCGATAAAACTCATTTATTTAATTAATTACAAGTTTCGCCCATGCAACATAGTACAAATGTCAGCCGTCCTGATTGGAGCGCCAACTGTCGGATTAGTTCACCGGCCGGACGCTAAGAAAATCAGAAAAGTGGGGGCGATGCATGAGGCTGGTTGTAAGTAAATGTCGAGAAAATTGTAATAACAGATTTGTGATTTGTTGCAGATAGTACAACGGTATATATTGACGTAAGTGTGGCAACTGAAGCCGCAGGCTACTGATGGAGCAACGAGTGTTAAAGCACGATTGATATGGACGAACGTCAACACCAATGTACTCCAAAGTTGACTGACTGAGAAGTCGTGTACGTAGCGCCATCTGAGAGCAACAACACTTCATCCTCATGAAACACGCGCGTGTATTCGAGAACGCGATCCATTCTCACACAACCATGCTCGCACAGAACACTATCGCGTGAATATTTGTACATAAGAATGCATACGAATCGGAATACATCAGATTCTCAAGCAATCGAGTCTGCTAGCTCAAATAATCGTTTGCACAGGGACAGTGGAACAGTGAAGAGCATACACGTACTTGGTCAATTTGTACTCGAGATTTTTCTAACTTAAACGTTTAACGTATCGCATCGCGCGTCAGTGGAACTTTATCTTGGTCGTAGGAACAACGTATATTTCAAATATTTTCAATACTAAGCAGAAACAGAAGTCAAGCGTTGAGATAATGGTGTAATTAATTCGTTAGAAACAAGGCCGACTGATAGAATCTTTATATTCGCAAGGAATCACAGCCGCCTAATCGACTTAAGAATGAAAATGCTACAATCAAAACTGCTTAAGTTATATAAAAAATATGACTAAAAAAAAAAGAAAGAAAATCTCTGTTGACATTTCTCAATGGAATATAAAAAAATCGTTCCAATGTAACGCAAGATTATTGTCGCGAGACAATCCTCGATTGAGGATAGATTAATTTCACTTAATTGGTACAATTCAATGGATCTTATTTTCTGTAGAATATCTAATAACTCTCTCCTTGTGAGTCTGAATAATGTACAACGCGAGGCCAGAGTTTCGGCTGTTTTCTATATTTTCGAATTTGTTGCACACCATTCAATGTTATACATACACAAGGCCTACAATTGTTTATTTTTATTTTTATAATAAAAATTTACCTCTACAAATAATGTTAACCGAGCCGTTTCCTACCGATTTTCGAGACATGTTCAACGAATAAATCATCGTTCAAAACAGGTTTTTTTTACTGGTTCCGCTTACCATTAAAGCATTTTAACACGTTATTCATTCGGTTTATTTGCATTTTTATTCCTCTGCAAACAATTCCTGTACAAAATTGAATCAATTTTTTATTATTACTATTATTATGATAGAAGTAAATCAAGCTTTTGATAATGTAAGCTGGACTTGCGAAATGATGTAATAGAATTTGATTAAAAACTTGATATTTTTAGGTATACAAATATACAACTTATAATTTTAAAAAAGCCAATACTTCATTTGAATGCATGTAATCATTCTGCATAATACTTAAATTTCGGGTGATTATTTAAGTGCATAGAACGGAAAAACGAGGCCTGTGATTTTCATTCTTTTTAAATTATACTTTACCGTAGATATACTAATTGCAATTATTTTCAAATATTAATTTTAAGTTAAACAATAGACAGGGACTAGAATTGAAGAGCGAAGCCAAAATCTCGATAATGAAAACAATGAACCAACTTAATAAAACTACGTCGACTTGCAGTATTTCAAGTTTTTATTTTATTTTTCTCCTTGTTTATACTTATCTATTTTTTTTAAATTGTATTTTGGTCAAAATGAAATAGAAAACTACACGTTAGGAATGTAAAATTTAATATTATTTTATAGTTTTCTCTGGCTGCAATAGCGTCTCGTTTGTGTTTTTCAGGGTGGCCGCTGGATCAGGAAACCGGGAAATGACCGAACAGAAATTATTTTTTGACGCGGAATTTTACAAATTTCTAGCAGAGAAATCTATCTGATGACTTGAAATATAAATTTCATATCACATGATTTAATATTTTTAATAAGTTCGATTTCAACTTTTTTTAGATGTTAAATTCCTTTGTTAACTTTTTCATTTCCATTGTAGGTCTTCATTTTTTAGCGTACATTTTTTATTTAAAGAAGTTTAAAATGCAGGTTTGAAGACTTAAACAATTAAAAGCGTTCAAAATTGAAAAATTATAAAAAATTAATTGTAAATAATTGTAAATTAACTGATAATTTTAAAAATTAAGCTGTACGAATATTTAAAATTGAACCATAATTCATTTTACAAGACGATTCTGCATCTGTTCAAAATTAAACAATTTACAGATTTTAGCGTTAAAAATTGAACTGTTCAAATTTGAAAGACGTCCGATTGAAACTTTATAAACTAATTTCAAATAATTTTAAATTAATAGAAGAGATGGCGAGATTTCACTGAAAAAAAAAAAATCCGAAAAATGAAAATTTCAAATCACCGAAAAAAAAATAAAACTACCAATAATGTTTATTAACGAAATTTAAATATTCCGAAAGTTAACGAAATTTTCGAAATTGTACAATTACTAACATTTGAAAACACAAATTTTCTTTAAAAATTTCAAATTCTCGAATTCAGTAAATTACAAAAATTTCAAATTTCCGGAAAAAAAATATATATATATTTTTTAATTTAAGCATTATTTAATATTTTGTATCGGTCAGAATAATATTTTATTTTATGTGCGTGCAGTTTAAAATTCAAAACAACTTACACAATTTGAAATTTAGGGTTTTAAAATATTTCGTTAATTTTATAATACCGGAATTTTAAATTTGCTAATTTTTCTAGTTTCTTTCACTTTCAGAATATATCAATTTCGTTAATAAACCTATTAAGTTTGAAAATTTTGAATTGAGAAAGCAAAATTTTGGAATATTTTTCTGTTAATTTAAAATTATAATTAATATAATAATTATAAGCAAAATATTCAAAACTAACCATTTTTTAACCGAATTGTTTGAAACAACCTTAAATCATTGAAACTTCAAAGTGCTAAATTCAAACTTGGAACGTTCCAATGTTAATTGTTCTATTAAAAAAAATTAATTTGTAAATTAAAGTTTTCAATTTTAATGTATAAAGAACAATTATTAATTTGAAACGACTTAAAATTTAAAAAAGTATTCAGTTTTAAACAAGATGTAAAATCGTTCAATTTGTAATGTTGCTGACTTGAAATTGCTTAGAAAAATTTGATTTTGAACATTTACAAACTTATTTATTGATTCATTCTTTAATTTAGAGCATTAAAAATGATACGGATTTTAATTTCGCTTTTCAACTGCATTTAATTTACAAATATTCAATTGGAGGGTTGAAATCTTCCGTTTTATACGTGTAAATTATTAACCGTTTAAATTAAAAATTTCTGAATTAAAAATTTGTTAAGCTGCAATTTTACAAGTTTAAAATTGGAAAGAGTTTCACTTTGAATGCTTTAATTTGCAGTTTAAAGAATTTTAATTACCAAAAAAAAACCGGGAATGACCGAGAATTTTTTTTCTCGACAAAACCGGCCACCCTGATTTTTCGTTAATCAGCAACAATCAAAATTTACCGATTTCCGATGTACGATAAGTGAATATTTAATCAAAAGAATTTGTCATCTAGATCTTCAATTTTTTTATTTATTAACTTTCACAAGGAGAGACCGGCAATATTCTATTTTAGTTCATGATTTTTGTAATGAAAGCCATTCTATATAGTTTGACGAAACATAATTTAGATCAGCCGGTAGCTCAGATAGTAGCGTTTCGGCTTCATAGAAGAAAGGTTGCGTGTTCCATTCGCGCTGCCTAAACTTTTTTTATTTTATTTTTTATTTAATAAAACGTTTACAAGTTTAATTTCTGGATTTTATCGTCGGCGTTTTAATTTTTTTAAATATGTTAATTGAAAAACAAAAAACTCAGATCAAGGCGGTTTTCATATTTAGTACCTTGCGAAGGAAGAATTTCTTTGATGCAAAAAAAAGGTGTGTTTCCCAGTAGACACTTTAAAAAATCTTGTTCTTATAAAAACTCATCATTTATCCGTTAAAAAAGGACACTATAAACATTATTAATAGCATAATTTTTAAATATTATTGAAGGAAGTTATATTTATAAATATTTTATTAAATAAAAAAAGTGTATGCCGCAAGAATCGAACACGCAACCTTTCGTCGATGAAGCCGAATCGCTACTGCCTGAGCTACCCTCCGATTTAAAGTACTTTTTCTTCTTTGGCAAATTAATACTCAGGTGAGCTCTCATTACAAAAATTATGAACCTAAACTAAAGTTAATTTCGGTCTCCCCTTCTAAGGTTTTTTTTTTACTTTGAAATACTGAATTGCAATATTTTTCCGTCATTATTTCACACATAGAAAAAAAAACGATCATCCGATTATTTTTTGCTATTTTAAACTATTTTTGTTATTAAAAATGCCTTGATTATTAACTGCAAAGCAGATTTAATCATTGCTACAACTGTCTGATGTTTTCGAAAATGGCTCCTTCAATAATTAGGCGATTTTCCGTTTTTTTTTTTTTCAACAACGAAAAAAAATATGAACCATCATTGTTAGCAAGACAATGGCAGGAAATTGAGAAGATACTGTTGTCCTTGTATAAAAATAATTATAGTCGGTTGTAGAAATTGCGTACCGTAAAACCCAAGCGTATTTTATAATGCAGAAGTGTATTCTATCACAGTGAAAGACATGGAAACAATTTTTGATGAAAGAGATATTAGAGTCGTAACTGTGGAATTGTTTTGAATTTTCTATTATTTTTTATGGATTTCAGGGAATAATAGTGGTGTGTGTTTTTTGTTTGGATTCATAATTTTTGTAAATAAAGGTCATGACCCCAAAGTAAAATTGTGAAAACACAATATTTGGCCATTTTCAAGAAAAATATATCTTCCAACTGCCCGAGTAGCTCAGGCGGTAGTGCGTGTGGAAGGTTGTCGGTAGGTTGCGCGCTCGATTCTCGCTGCCTACACTTTTTTTTTTCATTTTTTATTTTATTCATTAAAATGCTTCAATATTTAATTTCTTTCTAGATTTATTTAAAATTATGCAAAAATAAACATTTCAAATGCTTTCTTCCAATGAAAGACTAAACATTTCAAATGCTTTCTTCCAATGAAAGACTCACTTTTTCGAACTTTTTTCACAGAAAATTTATTTTTATGCATTATTAATTTTATTATTTTGTTTAAAATTGGTATACATATTTTAAAACGAGAATAGGAATTGAAAATTATAATTTTAATACAATTTCATTTCTCTTATTTAAAAGTGAAAATGCTTATGCATTATAAGAAAATGAATTAATAAAAAAGATTTTTTGAGAAAAAAATCGACAATCATGCGAAAAAGCGAGTTTTTTTATTGAAAAAAAGCATTTAAAATGCTAAATCTACGAAAAAGCTGGCTATTTTTACCACAAGTTCGGTACAAATATTCCCTTTTCCAGCTTTATTTCTACCGAAATTTCGGTACCCATAACCATAACCTAATTTAAAAACAATTTTTAAAGAAATTTAATATTTAAACATTTTAATAAATAAAATGCAAAAACAAAACGGAAAGAACTGTAGGCAGCGAGAATCGAGCCCGCAACCTCCCGTCCTAGATACTTCACAATTTTACTTTGAGGTCATGACCTTTATTTGTTACTTGTAAGTCTCAGTAAATTATTTTTTTTCTCCAGGTACTTTTTATTAAATTAAATTTATTAGTATTATTTATTTATTATTTTATTTATCATCACATTGTGAATGCTCTAAAACACGAATTCGGTGCGTTTAATTTTCTCTAATTTGAGAGAATTTTAATATTAAAGTCCAGAGAAAAAAAAATAATTTTGAGAGAATGTCCCTTAAGGGAAAACGATAAATGAATCCGCTGGTACGAAAATGTTATCGGTCTGAAAATCTGTCCTATTGTGATAAGAGTTACTTAGTCCAAGTTGTATTTTTATTGACTTTATATGACGTAGTGAAGCCTCATAGTTAATATTCAGAAAATTTTCCTGCCTGCGATGCACGAAACTTGCTCTGAACATTCATGAAGAAATGTGAAATTCGAAGGCAGCATTTAAACGAAACTTAAACACGACGCCTGGAAAGTAATTAAGCTAATTAAAATTGAAATCTCCAATGACTCTGGTAAACATTAATTGTAAAAGTTCCCTGCTACTTTTAAAATATAAATTGGTACGATTTTATTTATTTTCGTACTTATTTTGCACATTATTAGAAAACAAAAAATGCCAGGTGGCGCATTTATGTAACAAATTCAAGAATTGTGCCATACTCTTCTATACAGCGCACTGTCTAATCTAAGTATTAGCGATTTGTAAATTTTATTTTCATGTATGCGTGATTTTCCATAACCTGCGTGGTCCAACAAATATTTTCTCTATGATTCTAATTTTATTCATGAGCTCGTTTTTTTATACTTTCAATTTCGCATAGGGGAGTCCTCCCTACAGTGGATAATGCAACCTACATGGGATAATCATTAATTAAAAATACTAATACATGTAAAATAAATAATTTAATTGAATTAATAATTAAGACACTATACATGTTCATAAATTAAAATTAATTATTTTTCTTTTATTTGTGCGCTCTTAATGAATGATTATCCACTGTAGGTTGCATTATCCACTCTGGGAATTTCCATGTATTTGAATTTCGAGGAATCAAAAAGGCCTTTGAAGGGTAAAAACTTTAGCTTGTTATAAAGAGAAGAAAAAGAGATAGGAATAGAGAAAAGATTATTTGGCTCTCCTTACTTAAAATTAGAATGTTAATTTATATATGTTAAAAGGAGTTGTAAAAGTCAGATAAATAAGGACATCCACCCTGCTTGAAATGTTAAATTGGATAAACTGGGATATAAAATACGGGAAACTCCATAGGGGAGCGTCCATTAATGACGTAAAGCTTTTTATTGGTGGTGGGAGGGGAGCAAATCTTACGAATGCCTACTTCACGGGGGGGGGGGTATACAGCATTTCTTACACCTTTCATGAAGTCTCGTGGAAATTTTTTGAAATCCTTGAAATCGCTAGAATAATTTAAAATCCCATAAAAATCGATTATAATCCTTTAAAATCCATGGAATTGCCTTCAAATTTCTAAAAAAAAAAATTAAAATCCTTGAAGTTCCGTAAAATTTTTCGAAATCCTTTAAAATCTTTGCAATCATTTTTAAATTTATTGAAATCTTTAAAAATCCGTGGGGATTTCGTTTACTCTTTTGAAATCTTACGAAGTCCTCTCAAATCCGTGGGTATAGTTTGGAATCTTTTGAAATCCTTTCAAATCTCATTAAATCCCTTTACATCATCGAAATTCTATTATAATCTCCTGAATCGTCCAAAATTCGCAAACATACTTCTGTATTTCTTAAAATCTTTTGAAATCCTGTGACTTCTTTTGAAATATTTCGAAATTTCTTAGATCTCTTGAAATCCCTTTAAATTCTTCATAGTCCGCGGACATCGTACTCAATTCCTTGAAGTCCCTTGAAATAATATAAAGGCCCTTGAAAAAATTGGGATTCTCTCTGAAATTATAATGGGTAATTTTATCAAACTCTAGAAATCTTTTTAAATCATTTGAAATCTGTGAAACCTCTTGTCATTCTTTGGAATTTTTTGAAATCACTTAAAATCCTTTGAAATCTTATGAAATCCTCTAACAGTCTTCAAAATTCGCAAAAGTACTTCGGTATCTCTTAAAATCCTTTGGAATCCCGTGAATTATTGTAAAAATTTTCGAAATATCTTAAAATCCCGTATTATTATTATTATTCTGGGTTGAGACCGTAAGAGCCCCCGACGCTTGGGTCATCACTTTGCGTCCCCTTATAAGCCTAAGCGTGACCCCAAAGCCACACGGCGAGGACCGCAGCCGCGCTATTGGCCGATACTTCTGACTCACTGATGCAGTTACTGCCCGTGAGGGCGCAGTCCCATGGATGTAGATTAGTAGAATAGTGGAGCAGTTTTGACGAATGAGGTGACTCCTAGGACCTAGAGCTTGTGCAAGCACCTCATTGGTCAAAACTGTTCCACTATTCTACTAATCTACCTCCATGGGACTGCGCCCTGAGTGTAAGTTGTTTCTCCGCAATCGCGACACAGTGACAAAGGATATGAATAGCTGTCTCATAATCCCATCCGCACAGACGACAGAGGGGACTTTCTGCAAATATCTTATGTCTGTGATATCCGAGGTTTCCATGCCCTATATACATTTCTGTTAGAACTTTCACTTCGTTCCTTCCGAGCTTAAGTATTTCCTTCGCTCGATTAAGGTTTAGCTTAAAACCCAGGAGTGTTTTGGCCTGTCTGCAGCCAGTGTCCGATTCCCACTCATTCTGATGTTCCTCGGTCAACCAACTGTTGCTTTCTTCAGTGACTAACCTAGTGGAAATGCCTACTGGCTCGGGTCCAGTAAAGTTTTCTCTTGCTGCTAGTTTTGCTAGCCTGTCCGATATCTCATTACCTTTGATGCCGCTGTGTCCAGGGATCCAAAGTAAAGTCACTCGGTTTTCCATCGCTAGGTTGTTCAGTACTTCAAAGCACTCCCATACTAGTAGCGACGTAGTCTTTGTTCCATTCAGGGCCATTATAGCAGCCCTGCTGTATGCAGATACGGATGTTTTTTTTTTGTTGCCATACTCCTGTGCCTTATAGACGCACTGGAGCATGGCCATAATCTCAGATTGTAGAACTGTGGTGTAGGACTCCATCGGGATTGTGAAGCCCATTCCACTCCTACGATATACACCGGCTCCTGCCTTCTCCTTGTTTCTGGAGCCATCTGTAAACCAGTTGTCCCCATCATGCTCAGGGTCGGCCTATTCGCGATGTCGGTTGGGATCCGCACTGCCGTCGAGATCCTTCCGCGCCTTTTACCATATTTAATCTCCAGGCCGCCTTCGCAGCCACGGCCTTGATGGGGAGATGGAGGGGCTCCAACCCTGTTAGTGCCCCCAATGCCATTGTGGGTGTCGACTTTGAGGCACCAGTGACGCCTGTTAGAATCAGTCCCCTGATCCTTTCCAGTCAAGACTTAACAGTGGACATTTCAACCCTGCTCCACTAGACCACCGCCGCATAGGTTAGCCTAGGTCGCAGGATCGCTGCGTAGATCCACATAAGTGTCTCCGGCTTCAAGCCCCAGCTTTTCCCTATGACTCTCCTACAGAACCGTAGAGTTGCATAGCTTTTTAATTGTTTTCCAGGTGCTCGTTCCATGAAAGCTTCTTATCTAGGATGACTCGTAGATATTAAGCTCGTTCTTTGATTTCCAGTCATTGTCCTCCGAATTTCAGTGTACTGGTGGTTCCCCACTTATACCGTCTGGTGAATACAACCGCGTCTGTCTTACTCGGATTGACCGATAATCCAGTCTTCTTGCACCAAGAATCCACTATCCCCAGTGCTTGCTGCATTACTCCGAAGAGCACATCCAGATGCTTGTCGCGCACGATAACCAATATATCGTCCGCGTAGCCTATAACGTGGTAGCCCTGACTCCTGACCAGATGGAGCAGTATATCCACTACCAAGCACCACAGCAGGGGCGATAAAACGCTTCCCTGTGGACATCCCGAGTCAACGGTTCCACATAAAGTGGTATTACTCTTCGTCGTTGTTAGGTTCCTGTTGGCCAACATGTGGCAGGTCCATTTCACGACTGCTATAAGCACACCATGTGTAATCGTGGCCGCCCTGATCACCTCTCTGGAGGTGATATCCATAAAGGTTCCAATCGCGAGACCTTTCAGCTTCAGTTGTCCTTCGATTAGGTTTACTGCTCTGCATAGGGCTGCCTCGGTCGATTGACCTGCCCTATTGGTGTGTTGCTCCTTGTGAAGTGGCCTGCTTGACAAGACCTTGTCCCGGATATATCTATCCACAAGTCTTTCCACTGTTTTTAGTGTTAAAGATTTAAGGCTGATGAGATGGAAATCCTTGGATAAAGTATAACCGATCCTGCCTGCTTTCGGAATGAAGACCACTCTCGTACCTCTCCCTGCTGTTGGGACATATCCCAGCGTCAGATTAGCCCTAGCAAGTCTCACGAGCAGTCCTATGATGATCTCTCCCGCTCTCTGTAAGAGGACCGGATATATACCATCCGGACCAGGAGATTTGTAAGGACTGAAAGACTTCAGGGCCCACCTGACCCTGGAGGGAGTAACAATCTCGTTGGCCAGCCGCCGTTTCTGATCAAGCTGGGCCACAGGCGGCTTTGGTTACCTCTGAGGTATCGCCCCCTTTTCTCCAGACCTTACGAAGCCCGGAAAATGTGCCTTGATCAGGTGAGCCAAGGTCTCCTCGTCCGACGCTGAGTATTCCCCGTCGGGCAATTTTAGGGTGCCGAGAATAGCACCCGGGATTCGAGAAAGCAGCTTGTCCAGTCTAGCCGCCTCAGCTCCCTTCTCGATGTCTGTGCAAAAGTTGGTCCAGCTCTCCTGCTTTGTGTTACGTATTGCACCTCTGTATTTGTCCCTCATCGTTGTGAATGACGTCCATAGTTCCTTCGTTTTGCCAGTACTGGTACGTCTGAACCTCTCTCTGGTTTCCCTGCGAAGATCTTCTAGTTTTCCGTTCCACTAGTGTGTCTCCCCAGCCTTTCGGACACTTGTGGGTCGACAATTACTTTCATAAGTAGATTTGATGGCTTCCGTGCAAATCTTGGCTTCCATCTCCAGGGTGTCCAGGTCTCTAATTGACCTGGGCACCTCCGAGAGTGCACTCTTTATTTCCGTGGAAAAATGGTCCCAGTCCGTTCTTCTTGGATTTCTGGCCCACTTAGGGCCCGCGGGTACAAAGGGTTCCAACTCGAACTCTATCTGTGCGTGATCTGAGAGAATGGGTTCGTCTGAGACTCTCCACTTCTTGACATTGTCTTTAAAACTAGCGGTACAGAGAGTGATGTCGATGACTTCCTCCCTGACCGAGTTACGAAACGTCAGGTTTAAGAATATCTAAATTAGTAGTAATTAGGTATTCCAATAGATCATTGCCTCTTGAGTTAATGTCCGTGCTGCCCCACAAAATATGGTGGGAATTAGCATCGCACCTTAGCAGAAGAGGAAGACCCCTTACCTTGCAGTAATCCTACAGTATACGTACCTCCACTGGTGGGTTGGTATCGCTATCATATGGAAAGTAGGCCGATCCCATGACTAGCTTCCCTATTCCTTTGTGTGGCTATCACCATCAGGTCTCTTGAACATAACTCTAGCAGCGGGACAACGTTGACTCCCTTCGCCAGTATGCAGGCTCTTGGTTTGGCCGCCTTGTAACAAAAACCAGCCCCCGCTAATCCCCTTATGGTATCTCGAACTAACCAAGGTTCCTGGATTAGCGAGATACCTGTATTCCTCGCAGCCATGCCCCTCTGCAGAACCGCAGAGGCGCCTTTCCTGTGATGCAAGTTAATTTGGGTAATGGTTAGGCCAGGAGCAGTCATTTTAGGTCTGCTCCCAGTCTTCCTGTGTCCCGACAGGCTCGTCCTGTCCTTGGCCGGCAACCTTAAAGTTGACCTATCCAAAGTGGTAGAAGGGCCTGTTGTTGAGGACTGCAAGAGCCCTCGTCTGGGACTCATGAATTTGCACAAGTAGGAGGTTCTTGATGCCTCTCTCTGTGTCTTCTTCCTGAGGCCTGTCGTGCCTGACAATTCGCCAGGAAGCTGTCTTCAGTGAAGGTTTGAATCCCTCCAACCGCCGAAGGACCACAGACGGGTATTCCAGATTGCCCGGGAACCACGCCGTAGCCCTCACCATCCTCTGAAGCAATTCAACTCCACCTGCTTTTAGGTCTGCGCCTTCCCAGGGTCTAGTCTCAGCCACCGTGTTATGTAACCAAGCTTTAGCTGCTGGGTTGGCTGCGACGAATACGAAGATCCCTCCTCTACGGAAGGAGGTCTCGAATTTTGGCCATTGATCCGGGGACACTCTTTCGAGCGCCCTCCATGTGGCCTCCCTCAAGAGCTCAAACTGCTCCGCAGGGAGCAGTCAGTCTGGGTAGCTCGTGTCCGCCACCGTCAGGGGGTTTGTCCTCTGGGCAGCTGTCAGTCCATCCCCCGACGACTCCCTGTTCGCTAGCTGCTGGGCTGTCTTGTACCTCTTCACAGGCTTATCCCCCCCCCCCCCGGTGGGTGTGTACTGAGCTCCTCCCTCACTTCTGAGCCTAGGTGGTGATTGTCGGCGTACGCTTGTCTCCTCAGTTTCCTTTTCAGGGATCGGTTGATGCGTTTATTCTTTTTGGGGTACTCATCGGCAGCTCCACTTCCATAGAATCATTCAGGGGGACCGTCAATCCCTCAGCTCCGGGGGGAGCTGGGGGCACAGCCACCACCGAAGTTTGGCTAGCCGGAGAGACAGATTGGGAGGAAAGGGTTATGTTAGACCCTTTCGAGCCCAACCCTTCTCCCCCCTCCGCCACCTTCCTTCCTCCTTCCTTCAAGTTTTTGTTTTTTGGCGTTTTCATTTTGATCCCACGAGCAGCTAGGGAAATAAAAGGTCCGCCCCTGCAGAGCCCCGCATGCAGGGCTAAGACTACTTACTCGGGGAGGTCGTCCGGTGTCCCCGAGAGGCCGTTAGGACACCTTCATACCCCTAGGTCCCAAAGTGCCACGGGCACGATCACTCTACACCCATGGCTTATGGGGGTGGCCACATTGAGTGAGACACTCAATGAATACCCGTTCGTAGGCCACCATACCAACGGAGGGCTGTTTTTTGGTCGCTGTCCGGGCCGTAGGTCATTCCCGTCCCGATTCTAAAACTGGATATCGGTCCGGGAGGAACCTCGACCCAGGGATCCAGAAGGCCCGTATTATTAGCTAGGCTCTTTCACCTTTCTACCATACTGCAATCATACATACCAGGAGAGCCCGTTTATAATGATCCTGTCATCTCACCCAGGAGAGCCCGTTGATAGGGATGCTTTCATCCATATCCATACACATGCAGGCCGAGGTCCGTTTGATCCCCTTGTCCCACACGCTTAAGCCTAAAATCCTCTCGAAACTCTTTGAAATCTTTTGAAATCACTTAAATTCCGTTAAAATGCCCTAAAATTCTTTGAAATCTTATGAAATCCCTTCAGATCTTCAAAATCATATTAAAATCGCCTTCTAAATTCGTGAAAATACTTCGGAATATCTTAAAAATTCCAAGACTTCTTTTGAAATATTTCGAAATTTTTTAAAATCCCTTTGAAAGCCCTTTAGTCCCTCAAAATCCCCATAAACCCGTCGAAATTCTTCAAAATCTTTTGAAAGCCCGTAAAATCTCTTGAAATTTGATTAAACTCTTTCAAGTCCTTTTGAATCTTATAAAATTCTTTGAAAATTTGAGAATCTCTCTGAAATTATACTAGGTAATTTTTTTAAACTCTTGAAATCTTCAAAAATCATTTGAAATCTATGCAACTTCTTTTAATTCTTTTGAATATTTTGGAATCTCTTGAGACCCGTTAAAATTACCTAAAATCCTTTAAAATTTTTTAAAATACATCGATATCTCTTGAAATCATTTAATATCTATTAAAATCCCGTGACTTCTTTTGAAATATTTCGAAATCTTTTAAAATCTCTTGAAATCCCTTTAAAATTTGATTAAATTCCTTGAAGTTCCTTAAAATCTTATAAAATTCGTTGAAAATTGAGATTCTCTCTGCAATTGTATTAGGTAATTTTATCAAACACTTGAAATTTTTTAAAATCTTATGAAATCTGTGAATCCTATCGTTAATCTTTGGAATTTTTTCAAAACACTTGAAATCCTTTGAAATCTTATGAAATCCCTTCAGATCTTCAAAATTCCATTGAAACCCCCTAACAACCTTCAAAATTTGCAAAAATAATTCGGTATTTTTTGAAATCCTTTAAAATCTCTTGAAATGCCTCGAAATCCCTTTAAATCCCCTTATTCCAAATTTGTGAAAATACTTCGGCATATCTTAAAATCTTAAAAAATATCTTTAAAAATCCCCTTATTCCAAATTTATGAAAATACTTCGGCATATCTCAAAATCCTTTAAAATCCCAAGACTTCTTTTGAAATATTTTAAAAAAACCCATAATATCCGTCGAAATCTCTTAAAATTATATGAAATTTGTGAAGCCTCTCGTAAATCTTTGGAATATTTTGAAATTTCTCAAAGTCTATTAAAATCATTTGAAATCTCGTTTACAGTACAAATAATTGATATTTTGTTGATACATTAGGTAAAAAATATAAAATAATAATAAAAATATGAAAAAATTAATGGACGCTCCCTAGGATAGATAAAAATTTAGCGATCTGACGTATTTAATAAGAGTTTTTTAAAGCAGGGCAGTTCTCAGTATTAGATAACTTATGAGGAGGAGGAAGGCTTGCAGAGTGGCGTATTTTTGAGAAAATTGTATAAATGTCAAGAGATGGTAATTTAAGGCAAAAGAGACGGAGTTATTCGAATCTAGAAGAGATGACCTCGGCAGATAATTAGGTTTTATACATATGCTTATACGGTAGATTAGTTTAAAATTAAAATATTATAGCGGTATATCGCGTGAGGTATAAGTTAGTTAGATAATGTTTTGCAGAATATTTAAAAAGCCCTGGTATTGTTATTAACTCTGAGACTCTAATAATACGCAGAGTGGGTAAAAACTATAATTTTATATTAAAAATATTTTATAAAATATATTTTTCTATTTCATTCAAACATTTGCAGGTTGGTACCCGTACCAGAAAATGACCGGATTTTTTTTTTAATTAAAAGACTGTGATTTAAAAGGTTTTAAAGTTTGAGTATCACTAAATATATCACTAAAGATCCGGGGCTTTAATATTGAACGTTTTAAACGTATTAATTTCTCATTTATCGTCAACATGAATTATAATTATAATTTTTATCGTCTTTAAAATTTCAACGATTCCATCTTAAAATTTTGGAAATTTTGTGTTTGAAATGTTAAAATTTAAAAATATTTTTTAATTTTCAATTATACATTTTTCTTAATTGCTAAATTTGTACAATTTCAAATTAAATTGGAAATTATTCAATTTTTATTGTGAAAGCTACTGCTTTAAAATTGTACTATTATTGCTGAATGTCAAAAGTTTTCAACTTTTAATTTTTTTTTAATCAGGTTTTATTTTCAATGCTTTTATTTGTAGTTTAGTTTTCGATTGTTTAAATTAAAAATTGATCAGCTTGGGAAATTGAAAGTTTTAATTTTTGAAAAATGTTTGCAAACTGGGGAAGAACCGGAAATTTTTTGTTAGATTTTGGTGGCCAACCTGCATTCTTGTTGGCCACCCTGGATTCTTGTTCAAATTAATAAAATAATTTGATGACATCCTCTATTTAAATTTGGTAGTAGGAAATATTGTAGTTTTTAACCACTGTGCTTCCGCTCCACGCTTAACGAAAAATAAGAGTCGTTGCTCTTATTTCTGTTTGAATAAAACGCATTTTTGTAAATTATTAGTAGAAAACCGCAGTGAGTTTGGAGAAAAAAACTGAATCAGGTTCGTTTCAGAGGATCAATTTGAGAACAAAAAAAAGAATTGTATTATAATTCCTAGTATTTTGAGAGTGAACTAATAATGAATGATGGAATGATTATTCGTATCTTGTTGAGAGAAAGTTGATAAAGATGAGCGTAAAAATTTTAGGATGAAAAAAAATTCTGTTGGCAAATTTAAATTCGTACCTCTCTCTATAAATGTTCCCTTTGAGAAAAATAGGCGAACCCTGACTTTGTTTTGATTTGAAAATAACATGTAAGATCTTCATTTCAGAAAATGAAAATATATTTGTAAAAGTTAATATGAAAATAGTTCTTGAGAGAGGAAGATTGGTACTTCTGAATTTTTATTTGATTGTCCAAAATTGAGATCTGCTTTTTTTATTTAAAAAAATAGACCATGTTTATAGAAAATACTGATATGTGTGCGTGTGAGAACCAATTATAAATAATATAATATTAATGACGAAACTATGAAATTGCATAATAAAATACCGATACTGAACCCATATATGAAAATTTATTATTGGACTAGGAAAAATAACACGCTTATGACTTATTATATCTTATTATTTAAAGTACTATAAAATATAATTAATAATCGTAAATGCAAATAAGTATATTAAAATAGCTACATACATCGGTCTTCACACATGTTTAATTTAATTTTGATCGTGTTTCAGCAATATGTACCTTAATTATAAATTTTCAAAATTTTAAATTCTTAAATTTTGAAGGTTTACAAATGAAAGTTTTTGATTTTATAGAATTGCAAATTATTCAATTTTCAAGATTTATATTTTAAAAGTATGTAATTTGGAAGCTTTTTTGAATAGTTTAGTTTTGAAGATTTACATTTGAAAACTCTTCAATTTTGAAGTTGTTTAAATAAAAACTCCTAAATTTGGATGATTTTGAAGATCAAAAGTCAAGAGTTTGAATTCTGAAGCTGCCAAATTGAAGACATTTTGAATGTAAATCATAAAAATTACAGCATTTTTAATGTTCAAACTTAAAACTTGCATAATTTTTAATAATAAATTTTCAAAATTAAAAATTCTTTAATTTTAAAGACTTACAATTGAAATGTTTTATTTTTTAATAACATAGAATTGCAAATCATTTAATTTTCAAGATTTATATTTTAAAGGTATGTAATTGTTGAAGCATTTTTTAATAGTTTAATTTTGAAGACTTACAATTGAAAAAACTCTTCAATTTTGAAGTTGTTTAAATAAAAATTCCTAAATTTTGATGATTTCGAAGATCAAAAGTCAAGCGTTTGAATTATAAATCGGCCAAATTAAAGACTTTTCTAATCTAAATAATCTGAATTACAGAAGTTTTAATTGTAAAACTCAAAACTTACATAATTTTTAATTCTAAATTTTCAAAATTAAAAATTCTTCAATTTTAAAGATTTGCAATTGAAATTTTTTTTTTCAAAACATACAATTGCAAATAATTATTCAATTTTCAAGATTTATATTTTAAAGATATGTAATTTTGGAAGATTTTTTTGAATAGTTTAATTTTGGAGATTTACCAATGAAAAATCTTCAACTTTGAAGTTGTTTAAATAAAAATTCCTAAATTTGGATGATTTTGAAGGTCAAAAGTCAAGAGTTTGAATTCTGAAGCTGCCAAATTGAAGACATTTCGAATGTAAATCATAAAAATTACAGAATTTTTAATGTTAAAACTTAAAACTTGCATAATTTTTAATTATAAATTTTCAAAATTAAAAATTCTTTAATTTTAAAGACTTACAATTGAAAATTTTTGTTTTTTTATAACATAGAATTGCAAATTATTCAATTTTCAAGATTTATATTTTAAAGGTATGTAATTTTTGAAGCGTTTTTTAATAGTTTAATTTTGAAGATTTACAATTGAAAAAACTCTTCAATTTTGAAGTTTTTTAAATAAAAATTCCTAAATTTTGATTATTTCGAAGATCAAAAGTCAAGCGTTTGAATTATAAATCGGCCAAATTGAAGACTTTTCCAATCTAAATAATCGGAATTACAGAAGTTTTAATTGTGAAACTTAAAACTTACATAATTTTTAATTCTAAATTTTCAAAATTAAAAATTCTTCAATTTTAAAGATTTGCAATTGATTTTTTTTTTTCAAAACATAGAATTGCAAATAATTATTCAATTTTCAAGATTTATATTCTAAAGATATGTAATTTTGGAAGATTTTTTTAAATAGTTTAATTTTGAAGATTTACCAATGAAAAATCTTCAATTTTGTAGTTGTTTAAATAAAAATTCCTAAATTTGGATGATTTTGAAGATCAAAAGTCAATAGTTTGAATTCTAAAGCTGCCAAATTGAAGACATTTCCAATAAAAATTACAGAAGTTTTAATTGAAAACTTAAAAGTTGCATAATTTTTAATTGTAAAATTTCAAAATAAAAGATTATTCAATTTTAAAGATTTACAATTGAAAATTATTTATTCTTGATAACATAGAATTGCAAATAATTCAATTTTCAAGATTTATATTTTAAAGTTATGTAATTTCGGGAGCTTTTTTTTGAATAGCTTAATTGTGAAGATTTACAATTGAAAAATTTTCAATTTTGAAGTTTAAATAAAAATCCCTAAATTTGGATGATTTTGAAGATAAAAAGTCCAGAGTTTTAATTCTAAATGTGGCAAATTGAAGACACTTTGAATCTAAATTATCAAAATTACAAAAGTTTTCATTGTAAAATTTACATAATTTTTAATTATAAATTTTTTATATTAAAAATTCTTCACTGTTAAAGATTGACAATTGAAAATTTTTGTTTTTGAAAACATAGAATTGCAAATTATTCCATTTTCAAGATTTATATGTTAAAAGTATGTAATTTGAAAGCTTTTTTTTTGAATAGTTTAGTTTTGAAGATTTGAAATTAAAAACTCTTCAATTTTGAAGTTGTTTAAATAAAAATTCCTAAATTTGGATGATTTTGAAGATCAAAAGTCCAGAGTTTTAATTATAAATCGGCCAAATTGAAGACTTTTCCAATCTAAATAATCGGAATTACAAAATTTTTAATTGTAAAACTTAAAAATTACATAATTTTTAATTGTAAA
>CAKNYM010053049.1:171935-193998 GCA_932195095.1 Andricus curvator | reverse complement strand
TACATAATTTTTAATTGTAAAACTTAAAAATTACATAATTTTTAATTATAAATTTTTTAAAATTAAAAATTCTTTAATTTTAAAGATTGACAATTGAAAATTTTTGTTTTTTGAAAACATAGAATTGCAAATTATTCAATTTTCAATATTTATATTTTAAAGGTATGTAATTTTGGAAGTTTTTTTGAATACCTACTTTAATTTTGAAGAATTAAAATGGAAAATCTTCAATTTTTAAGTCCTTTAAATAAAAATTCCTAAATTTGGATGATTTTGAAGATCAAAAGTCAAGAGTTTTAATTATAAATCGGCCAAATTTAAGACATTTCCAATCTAAATAATAAAAATTATAGAAGTTTTAATTGTAAAACTTACATAATTTTTAATTATAAATTTTCAAAATTAAAAATTCTTCAATTTTAAAGATTAAAAATTGAAAATATTTGATTTTTGATAACATAGAATTGCAAATTATTCATTTTTCAAGATTTATATTTTAAAGGTATGTAATTTGAAAAGTCTTTTTTTTTTAATGGTTCAACTTTCAAGATTTACAGTTGAAAATTTGAATATTTAGTTCAATTTTGAAGATTTACAATAAAAAAAATTTTATTTTGAATATTCGTACTTTGATTCTGATTTGAGAATTTAAAAATTAAGAAACATAAAAACAAATATTTTGGAATTTAATTGATCCTTCATAAATATTTTAACTTAAATTGAAATCTGAAATTGGTTTTTCCATTTGTCAAATTTTAAGCTCGTTTGAAAAATAAGATCACGGAGACAAAATAGGAAGTAAGAGAACGAAGTTTTCTTATTATGTATTTTGACGTTTATTAAAAACTGTGTTAAAAACTCGTTTTTGGTAATTTTTAAAAAGTTTAAAAATCCTAGAACTTAAAAAATATTTGTTCAATCGAAAAATGCCATGAAGATTATTTTTGATTTTGTTAACATCTTATAAAAATCGTAATCATAACTTTTGAATCTCTTTAGAAAATGCATAATTTTAAAAGTGATCCAACTTTTTAAATTTTGGTATAATAGGAAAATTGCATTGGGTGACTTTCTAAATGTATTTATAATACCTATTTTTTTTAATTTTGATCAGATTTAAAAATGCAACAGTAAGAAATTATGTAAGCTTTTTTGTGATCTGCCAGCATTTTAGATTTTTTGCCGGTCATTAAAATTTAAAAACAAAACTTTAAAGACAAAAGACACTTTAGTATATAAACTAAAAATTAAAGCAATAAAAGTAGAACTCTTCCAGATTTAAAATATTTGAAATGGGAAATTGAAACACTTAAAATTTGATTACTATTATAATTAAAAATTAAAAACTTTTAAATTCCTTTTTTATATTTTTTAATGACTATTCTTTTTAATAAGTCGTTCGAATTTTCACTTTTGTTTTTAGAATGTGGAACTGGACTCTTTGCATTTACGAAAAACTTTATTTTTAAAAAACTAGAATTGTTTTTTCTCATAATTTGGGAGATTTACGAAGATGAAAAAAAAGTAGTAGCAGATCAAATTTAAAAAATACCGGTTTCATAAAACCGGTATTCAAAAATTGCCGGCTTTTCTATTCCGCTGGATTCTCATCGTGATTGGACGTTTGAACATAAAGCAAACCTTAACCTAAAATTTTTCTCGAATCAGAGTAATTGATGTCTTGGCTATCACGCGATTTGATTGGTGAGTCTGTGGCTCAGCAGAAGAACACATGCGCAGTGGATCACGTCGAGAAAGTACGAAGAGAGAGGAAGAAACGACAAATTTGACGTTTATCCATCGTTTATCTCATTAACTTTGGTTCTCACCAAACAATCGTGACAGGTGACGACTTTTTACAATTTTTGAAACTAAGGAAAAAAACCACGATGGAGGCAGTTCCGAGGCTGCCGATGGTCTCTTTCCAATTAAAAGTGAGCCCGGAACCCACTTGTTTTGGTACAAAACTCAAGCAGGTATGTCGAATCTTCCTTCTTGGAAACCTCACAAGAAGTCTAGAGGCTTCTTTTTAATCTAAAAGATAAATAATTTAATGTTTCTTGCCGGTTTGAAGGTCATTACGAAATTCCTTGGAATCTCAATGTTTTTTTGAGATGTTTACATCATGATCTCTAATTTTATAACCTATACGGAGTTAGTTGTTGGCGAATTAACTTTGTATAGTCTGATTCATACCTTTTCCCGTTATACAATGATTAATAGGGCATTAATTGTTGATAGTATCGTGTTGATTTGAAATCGAATTTCAGTATATTCGCGACTTTTACAATGAGGATCCAGAATCGTATAATACCGAAATACATCAACTGGAGAGCTTACGGGCATCTGCAGTTCGGCCACCCATTGATGTCAAGGGATGTGAATTGTTAAAAAGATATTATTGTCAACTACATTTCCTGCAAAGTAGGTTTCCTATGGGAAAGGATGGTCCTGCTGCTGTTACATTTACATGGTAAGTTCTTTTTTTCTTTGCAGTGTTTACTCGTTTAGGTTTGGTTTTAGGTTATACGAAGTATGTCCAGAAGCGGTGGAGCCTTTTTTCTTGAGGGGGGCAGATGCATGTACTTATAATATTGAATGGTACAATTTGTACATAGTATAATCTTATACTATGTACAAATTTAACATGAATAATAAATAATCAATAAATAGTAAATAATAAATGCAGGTATAAAATTCATATTGCCAAAGATTTCACAAGCTTGTACAAAGATTTCAATGATTTCCCTAAGATTTCATAGGTTTCGCAAAGATTTCGGATAGATTAAAAAGATTTCGAATAGATTTTACATAGATTTCACAAATATTTAAATGATTTCTCAAATATTGCGGAAAGATTTCAATAATTTCACAAATATTCCGCAAAGATTTCAATAATCTCCCAAAGATTTCAAAAATTTTACAAAGATTTCGGATAGATTTAAAAGATTTCACAAATGCTTTCATTATTTCACGGAGCTTACAGTTAGATTTCAAGGATATTTCAATGATTTCCTAAAGATTTCACAAAGATTCGAAAGATTTCGGATAGATTTAAAAGATTTCACAAAGACATAAATGATTTCCCAAAGATTTCAAATATTTCGCAAAGATTTCGGGTCGATTTAAAAGATTTCACAAATACTTTAATTATTTCACGAAGCTTTCAGTTAGATTTCAAAGATTGGACAGAGATTTCAATGATTCCCTAAAGATTTTAAAGATTTCGGATAGATTTAAAAGATTTCACAAATACTTCAATTATTTCACGAAGCTTACAGATATATTTCAAAGATTGAACTAAGATTTCAATGATTTCCTAAAGATTCCAAAGATTTGGCAAAGATTTCGGATAGATTTCAAAGATTTCACAAAAACATAAATGATTTAACAAAGATTTCAAATATTTCGCAAAGATTTCGGATTGATTTGATATATTTCACAAATACTTTAATTATTGCACGAAGCTTTCAGTTAGATTTCAAAGATTGAACAGAGATTTCAATGATTTCACAAAGATTTGGCAAAGATTTCGAATAGATTAAAAAGATTTCACAAATTATTTCACGAAGCTTACAGATATATTTCAAAGATTGAACTAAGATTTCAATGATTTCCTAAAGATTTCGCGAAGATTTCGGATAGATTTAAAAGATTTCACAAAACTTTAATTATTTCACAAAGCTTTCAGATAGATTTCAAAAATTGAAAAAAGATTTCACAAAGATTTGGCAAAAATTTCAGATAGATTTAAAAGATTTCACAAATGCATAAATGATTTCATAAAGATTTCAATAATTTCACAAATGTTACCAAATATTTCAAAAATTTTAAAAATATTTCACAAAGCTTTCAGATTGATTTAAAAGATTGAACAAAGATTTCAATGTTTTCACAAATATTACGAAATATTTCGCAAAGATTTCCAAAGATTTCACAAAGATTTCAAAAGATTTGGGATAAATTTAAAAGACTTCAAAAATACTTTAATTATTTCACAAAGCTTTCAGATAGATTTCAAAGATTAAACACAGATTTCAATGATTTCCCAAAGATTTCAGATAGATTCAAAAGATTTCACACAGATTTAAAAGATTTGGCAAAGGTTTCGGATAGATTTAAAAGGTTTCACAAATACTTTAATTATTTTACAAAGCTTTCAGATTTCAAAAATTAAACAAAGATTTCAATGATTTTCTAAAGATTTTACAAAGATTTGGCAAAAATTTCAGATAGATTTAAAAGATTTCACAAATTCATAAATGATTTCATAAATATTTCAATAATTTCACAAATGTTACCAAATATTTAAAGTATTTCGCAAAGATTTTAAAGATTTCCCAAACATTTCAAAAGATTTCGGGTAGATTTAAAAGACTTCACAAAGAATTCGATTATTTCACAAAGCTTTCAGATGGATTTGAAAGATTGAACAAAGATTTCAATGTTTTCCCAAAGATTTCACAAATATTGCCAAACATTTCAAAAATATTTCAAATATTTCCAGGGTGGCCGCTAGAACAGGAAATGACCGGGAATTTTTTGAGACCGGGAAATGACAGTGAATTTATTTTTTGACCGGGAATTTTACAAATTTTAGGAGAAAAATCTGTCCTTGTTCGATTTTAACATCTTTTACTTCAAAAATTTTCCATTTTCAATTTTCTATTCTAATCTGAATATATCCAAATTTTTATTGTTTTGTAATTGCCCTATTTTCGAAATTCTAATATAAAATCATTCAATTTCGCAATTCTTCAGTTCAAAATAAAATTGTTCAATTTTGAACGCTTTGAATTATAAATGATACCATTTCAACTCCTTTCTAATCAATTTGTCCAATTTTCAAAATTTTAGTCTGAAATTTTTCAATTTTGAGAGCTTCTCACATAAAATTGTTCAATATCAAATCATTCAATTTTAAACGCTTTTATTTAGAAATGATTCAAGTTAAATTCCTTTTCATTCTATGTGAAATATTTGTCCTTTTTCAAAATTGTACCTAATCTAAAATTATTTGATTTAGGACGTTTTCAATTCAAAATCGTTCAATATATTTTTAAAATTTTAAACGCTTTCAATTTGAAATTGAAGGCTTGCAGTACAGAACTAGATATTCAAAACATTTGCAGAAAATCAGTTTTTGCATACAAAATTCTTAAAAATCAAATACATGTTGTGTTGAAAGGATTTGTTCGAAATCTCATTTTTAATATAGTAAGAAAAAGAGTTTCAACTCAAAACAAGGTAAACTGACTCTCTGCCTAACCTCTTACCTTTTTTAAAAACCTTTTTCTAACCATATTCCTCTTCCTAAAAGTTTTCAAATGCAGTAAAATAATAAAATACTTATTATTTCAAAGAAAAGGCCCTTTAATAAAACTATTTGCCAGTTTTTTCAGCACCGAAGTACCAATCAAATACCAACCTAAAATCTTAAATCTTCATTTTCTACAAAAAGTCAATTTGATAAGGTTTTTTTCACTTTACTTTTTGTCTTGCGATCAGAAACGATATTTCTTAAAATTATTATCGTTTATTTATAAAGAAACATATACCGTTCTTCTTTTTATAGACCTTTCAGCGAAAAATCGTTTGTTAAGAGTGAGATAGCGTCACACTAAACCTTTATTTTCCCGGAAAAGAATCATTTTTTTGGTTGAAAACTTTTTTTATTCCTATTCAGCCTCCTCGTATTTCGAGAACAAGATTTCATTATTTTTCAAAATTGAAAAATAGATTTTTAGTCGCTATCCAAAAACAATGTTCAAACCCCATGAAATTTGAACCTCTAAATTCTTGAAAGATTTATTCGGAATTGGTTAACTTTTTTTGATCAAACTCATTTTCTCCCAATTCAGCAACTCAATATCTCGGATGTAAGTTTCTTTTTTTATATTGCACTTTTTATCGTGATCCGCAGCGAGCCTGTTTAAATTTTAGGTTCCCGCCGCTTTGAGATTGTAAAGTTTCACATTCTATTTCTCAGAACTGGATAATTGTTTTTAATCATAGTTTTTAGTCTCAATTCAGAAACACTTCAGCTCGGGAGTAAACTTTTTTTTTATCTTTAAATGGTGATTACGATTTTACAGAATGTTATTTCACTCACCTGAAAAATTCCGATTTCATTAGCTATCAATATCTGTACTGCAACCCTACAATTATTGTTTAAACATTATTTTAAACTTAATATTTAAGTTAACCGCGCTCTTTTTTCGTCCTAATTTAAGCAAACCTATTTATTTTCTTTTTAGGAAAGATACTTATGCCAACATGGTGTGTTCTTTGGCCAACATTCGTTTCGAAACGATTTCCGTTCTCTACAATATCGGTGCTATTCACACTCAACTGGGTGCACGCACAGAACGTACATCAGCGGAGGGAATGAAAATGGCTTGCACTCATTTTCAGTGTGCAGCTTGGGCTTTTGATCACTTAAAAAATAGTTATCCTCATCCTCCTGGGGTTGACTTGGCCCCAGAGTTGATGACCTTTATGTACCAGTTGTGCCTGGCTCAAGCACAAGAATGCATTTTAGAAAAGAGCATGCTTGATAATCGCAAACCATCGATAGTGGGTATGTTAAAAATGAATAGATGTCTAATTCCAAGTCCAAGTTTTAATTATTAAAATATGTAACAGGATTTTAAATTTAATGAATCTGATAGATATTCCAGGGTGCACAGTCGTCCCCTATTTTTCTTAGTTTCCCCTTTTTTCTTGAAATTCCCCTTTTTTCCCCTATTCTCAAAAAAATTGCCCGATAAAATATTATATTAATTATTATATTAATAATTTCTCTTCAAATATACGATATTTGAAAATACAATATTTTAATTATGCGGGAAATTCTCTGAAATTAGTTAGTGTACCCATTATTGAATAATAATTAAAGCAATTATAGCACTTAAATAAATTGTTTATGAATAAATAAGGTACCAATAAAATTACAAAATATATAGTACTTTTTAAACAAGTATTGGAAGGTGAACACTTTATATACCTACCTAATTAAAAAGTGGAATATTCCCCATTCATTAAATTCAATATTTAATTTGAATTTAAGAGCACTGAAGAGTAGGGCGGAGTGAAAATGCTAAAACAAATTAAATCGTTGGAACTGAGGGAAAAAAACTTGTGGGTTGGCATTCGACAAAAGCGAAAAAAAAATTAAATCAGTAAAATTTAATAATTTTAAATTCAAAATATTTCCAATTGGTTAAAAAATTATGACAAATTTGTTATATTCACAGCTTTTACTAGTGAACAATAATAAAAAATTACGAAATTTAAAAATAAATTTTTTGCACAGTAACAATGTTTTTGAAAATGTGCAAAAACATGTTTTTTTTTTTTGATTGAGTCACATGCACACATTTAGAAAAAAGTTGAATATGGCGAACCTGAAATTTATTCAGCTTGGACCAAAGAAACATGTTATTATTTTGCTTTTTCGGAAAAAAACTTTTGTCTTGATTTAGTATTTCATATTTTTTTGCGATTTTGGTTCGTTATATACACCACGAAAAAAAATGTTTCCCATCAATAAAAAATAATAGCATGTTTCTTTGGTTCAAGCTGAAGAAATTTCTGAGTAGTTGATAGTAGTAGATAGTAGTAGATAGTAGTAAATTAAAAAGCTGAAGAAACAAATTTCAGGTTTGAATCAATCCAAAAAACATTTTTTTTTACATTTTCAAAAAATTTTAAATAAGCCAAATTTTTATTTTTTATTAAACAAAATTTTAATTATAAATTTAAAAATGAGGACAGAAGATATTAGCCGATTTCAACAAATTTTTCTTTACTTGTTTTGGATGTCGGACCACAAATTGTTATCCCTCAGCTCAAACGATTCGATTAATTTTAGCATTTTTATTTCGCTCAACTGAAGAGTGTATTTTTACATTTACTTCGTAAGTATTAATTATAATAAGGAAGGAATGACAAATCTTGGAAAGAAATATTTATGAGAACGATCTTAAACATATCAAAATTGTGTATTTAACTAATTATATTTTTTTCTCGGACTTTTTTATTTCACTGTAAATGGATTTCCAACGATCTAAGTATATCCAATATTCAAAAATATACTCTTTAATGGCAGAAATCATTGAAAATTATTTAAAAATATAACATTTCTTATAAAACGATTGTTTGTTCTATTGGACATATAAAAATAAATTTGTAATCTTTCCCCTATTTTCCCCTTTTTCGTGAGAAAATCACCCTGTTTCCCCTTTTTTGAGCTCCTTTTGCGCTGTGATCCCTGATATTCTAATAATGTGAAATTATTGTTTTTGTTTCTCCAGCCAAGGTTGCTCGGCAAATAGTGGATTACTATGACATAGCATTCAATACCCTAGAGCAAGGAGGCAGTGAAGATGCAGTTGTTTGCGAAACAGTAGGCACTCCGATTTACAAGGTATGATATGCGTTCTTTTGCTTTAATTCAGGGCCTAAAATTGTGCGTAGTCCGCAGGGTGTCTACCCAACCTGGAAAACCTGGAATTGTCAGGGAACTTTTTTTAATTCAAGGAATTTTTTCTAGCGCGCGCCTATTTTTTTTAAATTGCTATAAAAAATTTAATAACAATTGTAACAGTAATTTAACAACTAACCGAACACTTTGAAAAGTAGCTTTATATTCCTGTATTTAACTATTTTGTTGAAAATTCGTTTTTTTTGGTTTAGAATTAATTTTTGTGACTGAAAGTTTAACTATGCCAGTTGAGTATTTTTCTATAATTTTAGTTAAAATTTCATCTTTTTGGTTGAACTTCATTTTTTTAACTAAAAATTGAACTTCAATTTTTTGTTGAAAATGATCTGTTTTAGTTGAAAATTCGGCGTTTTTAGTAGAAGTTAATCTTCTTGGTTAACTATTCGAGTTGAAGATTCATTATTTTAGTTGAAAAATCATCACTTTGTTTGAAAATTCATCACTTTGTTTGGAAATGTAACTATTTTTTTGAAAATTAGTTTTTTTCTAATTCAAAATTTTTGTTTCCAGCTGAAAATGTAACTATTCCCATTGAATATTCTCTCAATTTAGCTAAAAATTCATCTCTTCGGTTGAACATGAATTTTTTAGCTGAAAATTTAACTATTCAATTTTTGGTTGACAATTTATCTTCTTTAGTTGAAAATTCATGTATTATGTTTAAAATTAATTGTTTTTTTTGTAGAAATGAATCTTCTTGGTTGAAAATTCAACTATTCCAGTTAAAAATTGATTGAAATATATGAAATTTGTCTTTTTTATTTTTAAATTCAACCATTTCTTTGGAAATCCATGTATTTTTTGGAAAAATCGTCTTTTATGAGAGAAAATTAATTTTCTTGTTTGGAAATTATTCATCTTGTTTTAAAATTCATCTTTCAGGTTGAAAATTCAAGTATTCCAGTTGAATATTCATAATTTTGTTCAAAATTCATTCTTCTTGATTGAAATAAAAACTATTTGGTTAAAAGGTAAATTCCTTTGTTAAAAATTCATCTATTCCAGTTGAATATTCATAATTTTAGTTCAAAATTAATTTTTTTGGTTTAAAATTCAACTATTCCTGTTGAAGATTCATTATTTTAGTTGAAAAATCATCACTTTGTTTGAAAATTCATCACTTTGTTTGGAAATGTAATTATTTTTTTGAAAATGAGTTTTTTTTTTAATTCAAAATTTTTGTTTCCAACTGAAAATGTAACTATTCCAATTGAATATTCTCTCAACTTAGCTAAAAATTCATCTATTCGGTTGAACATTAATTTTTTAGCTGAAAATTTAACTATTCAATTTTTGGTTGACAATTTATCTTCTTTAGTTGAAAATTCATGTATTATGTTTAAAATTAATTGTTTTTTTTTTTGTAGAAATGAATCTTCTTGGTTGAAAATTCAACTATTCCAGTTAAAAATTGATTGAAATAGATGAAATTTTTCTTCTTTTGTTTTAAATTCTACCATTTCGTTGGAAATTCATGTATTTTTTTTAAAAATCGTCTTTTATGATAGGCAATTAATTTTCTTGTTTGGAAATTATTCATCTTGTTTGAAAATTCATCTTTCAGGTTGAAAATTCAAGTATTCCAGTTGAATATTCATAATTTTGTTCAAAATTCATTCTTCTTGATTGAAATTAAAACTATTTGCTTAAAAGTTAAATTCCTTTGTTAAACATTCATCTTTTTGGTTTAAAATTCATCTATTCCAGTTGAATATTCATCATTTTAGTTCAAAATTCATCTTTCTGGTTTAAAATGCAACTATTCCTGTTGAAGATTCATTATTGTAGTTGAAAATTCATTTCTTTGTTTGAAAATATAACTATTTTTTTGGAAATTAGTTTTTTTTTAATTGAAATTTTTTGAAACCGAAAATTTAACTATTCTAATTAAATATTCTCTCATTTTAGCTGAAAATTCACCTCTTTGGTTGGATATTAATTTTTTTAACTAAAAATTTAACTATTTCATTTTTGGTTGACAATTTATCTTCTTTCGTTGAAAATTCATGTATTTAGTTGAAAAATCATCTTTTCGTTAGAAAATTACTCTTTTTGGTTGAAAATTTGACTAATTGTTTAAAAATTCATTAATCTTATTGAAAATGCAGTATTTTTACTTGAAAATTAATTTTTTAAATTGAAAATTTAACTATTCCATTTTTGGTTGAAAACTGATTTTTTCTTTAGTTCAATATTTAACTATTTGGTTGAAAATTGACCTTTCTTAGTTAAAAATGTAACTATTTGTTCGAGAATTCATGTATTTTGTTGAAAAATCTTATTTTTTCGTAGAATTAATCGATGGTGATAATATACTTAGGAATATCTTGTAATATAATTTGTTAGAGCTTCCTAAATGGAACATATTAATTAAATCCCTAGAAAAAAATGATTTATAATAAACTCGCGAAACTGTATACATATTCCTAGTCGATTGTTTTAAAAATGGGAAGTATTTGAATGGGTCCGTACTATGAAAAAATATACTTAGAAAAAACTTAATATACCAGGAAAAAAACTAGAATTGTCAGGGAATTTTTTCCAGGATTTGAGTAGACACCCTATGCAAACTGAATTAATAGAACTCAATAAGAAAATTCAACTATTTATTGTTGAAAAGTCTACTGTTATATTTTTGGTTGAGAAAATTCTCTTTTTGACTTAAAAATTCAACCATTTTTATTAAACTTTTTTTCATTGATGCCTGAAAAACCTTTCTTGGTTGAAAATTCAACTTTTTTCGAGAAAATTCGTCTTTTTGGTATAAAACTAAACTGTTTTGGTAGAAATTTCAACTGTTTGGTTAAAAATGAACTTTTTCGTTGATAATTCAGATTTATTGTTTGAAAAAGTCAACTGTTTTGTAGAAAATTCGTCTTTTGACTTGAAAATTCATCTCTTTTCGTAGAAACTTAATCTTTTCTGGTTACGAATGTAATTATTTGGTAGAAAATTCAACTGTTTTGTTAAAATTCGTCTTTTTGGATAGAAAATACGTCTTTTTGTATTGAAAATTCATCTTTTGGTAGAAACGTACTTTTTTTCGTTGAAAGATCATCTTTCTTGGGCCAAACAATGAAATTGTTAAAAATTCAGCTTTTTTCAAAGAAGTTTGTCTTTTGGCTTGCAAACTCAACTATTTGGTTGAAAGTTAACTTTTTTGTTGAAAATTCATATTGTCGGATTGAAAAATTCGACTGTGTTATAGAAAATTTGTTTTTTGGCTTGAACATTCAAGAATTTAGTTAACATTTTTTTCCTTCTTGTCTAAAAAATCTTTTTTTGTAGAAAATTCTTCTTTTTTGGTTGAATTAAAATGTTTTTGATTTGAAATTAGAAGATTTTCGGGTTAAAATATCAATTATTACATTTTTTGGTTGAAGACATATCATTTTAGTTAAAAATTCATCTCTACTTGAAAATGTAACTATTTTGTTGAAGATTCGTGTTTTTTGGTTGAAAATTAATTTTTTGAACTGAAAATTGAACTATTCGGTGTTTGGTTAAAAGTTTATCTTGTTTAGGTTAAATTTCACCTATTTGGTTAAAGATTCATGTATTTTGTTGAAAATTCATCTTTTTTGGTAGAAAACTACTGTTCTTGGCTGAAAATTCATCTTTTTGATTGAAAATTCAACTATTTTGTGGTAACGCAATATTTTTACTTGAAATTTTAAGCATTTAAAAATGGTAAGGACTAAATATTATTTAAAAGAGTTTGTTCTTCTATTTTCGTAAAAATCTCCTTATTTCCTCTGCTTTTAGAGCATTTTGTTTTGTGAAGCCTGTTATCGATGCCGTTCGAAAAATGTTTTTTGGCTTCATGTAAGTATCAGAAGGGGGGAGGGTCGACATACAAAAGATGCTAAATTCAAAATTCGAAACATTTTAGGCCCTGATTTACACTTGATTATGATTATGATAAAATAAATTAAAAATTATTTTGCAATGTCCTTTAGATCTGGAAGAGGTATGTGAAATTTAAAAGAGCATATCACTTATCTGTTACGCAACTTTATCAAGGACTCGCAGCTGAAGAACAGCGAAAAATGGGAGAAAGGGTGGCGTTTTATAACGCGTCTTTGACATCTTTAAATGAAGTACGTACACTATACACAAGCGCCAAAGGTATAAAGGGTATAACGGGTGCTGCAGATGAAAAAGAGGCTATTGAAGATGCACTTACATTCACGAATGACGTAATCGAAGGTAAAAGAAAAGCTGCAAAAAACGAGAACGAGTTTATTTACCATGAGGAAGTACCGGAAAAAGATGTTCTTCCTACTGTCAAGGGTGCTTCTTTGGTTAAAGGAATTTCCTTCAATGTGAACGACCCCGAGGTCTCCGGTACAGATATATTCGCAAGGTGAGTAATGAGGGTGTCTACTCACCTGGAAAACCTGGAATTGTCAGGGAATTTTTCTATGGCTGGAAAAACTTGGAAATACCGGGAAATTTTTTCGACAGCGTGCCAATTTTTTTAAAATTGTAATATAAAATTAAATAACAATGTTTTTTCATTTGTAAAAGCACCTTGTATTACCGAATTTAACTATTTTGTTGAATATTTGTTTCTTTTCGATGGGAATTTTTTTTTTTATCTGAAAATTCAACATTTTGGTTGCAATTTTTATTCTTGCTTGATTGGGAAATCTTTCTTAGTTAAAAATTCAACTACTTCTTTTGTTTTTGTTAAATTCAAATGTTTTTGATTGAAAATTAAAATCTTTTTTGGTTAAAATTCGAACTATTTTTTTGAAAATTCACTCTTTTGGTAAAAATTCATTTTTTGGTTGAAGATTAATCATTTTAATTGAAAATTCATCTCTGTGGTTGAAAATTTAACTATTTTGTTTTCTTTTAACTTTTTTAACTTTTTTTGACTGCTAATTGACCTAATCCAGTTGAATATTCCAAAATTTTAGTTGGAAATTCATCTCTTTGGCTGAAAATTCAACTACTTCAGTTAAAGATTCATAATTTTAGTTGAAAATTCATATTTTTGGTTCATAGTTAAACTATTCTAGGTGAAAATTCATCACTTTGCACTTTGAAAATTGAACTATTTTGTTGAAAATTAGTTTTTTTTTGGTTCAACATTAATTTTTTTAACTGAAAATTGAACTGTTTTATTTTTGGTAGAAAATTTATCTCTTGTGGTAGAACATTAATTTTCTTTGTTGAAAATACATATTTTTGGTTGAAAATTCAACTATTCCAGTTAAATATTCATAATTTTATTTGAAAATTCATCTGTTCGGTTGAAAATTCAGGTATTCTAGTGTTTGACAATTTATCTTTTTTATTTGAAAATGCATTTATTTTGTTTAAAATTCGTCTTTTTTTTAGAAATTAATCTTTTTAGTTAAAAATTCAACTACATAATCCAGTAGAAGATTCATCATTTTGTTCGCAAATGTAACTATTTTTTTTTAAATAATTTTTTTATTGAAAATTTGTTTTGTAAACTGAAAATGTAACCATTCTAATTGAATATTCCATACTTTTAGTTGAAAATTCATCTCTTTGGATGAACATTAATTTTTTCAACTGAAAATTTAACTATTCAATTTTTGTTTGACAATTCATCTTTTTTATTTGGATATTCATGTATTTTGTTGAAAATTCGTATTTTTTGTAGAAATTAATCTTCTTGGTTGAAAATTTATCCTTTTGGTTGGAAATTGAACTATTCCCGTTAAAAAGTTATTATTTTGTTTGCAAATGTAACTATTTTTTTGAAAATAATTTTTGTATTGCAAAGTTTTGTAAACTGAAAATGTAACTATTCCAATTGAATATTCCATAATTTTAGTTGAAAATTCATCTCTTTGGATGAACATTAATTTTTTCAACTGAAAATTTAACTATTCGATTTTTGTTTGACTATTTATCTTTTTTATTTGAAAATTCATGTATTTTATTGAAAGTTCGTATTTTTGTAGAAATTAATCTTCTTTGTTGAAAATTCATCCTTTTGGTTGGAAATTCAATTATTCCAGTTAAAGATTCATCATTTTATTTGAAAATTTATCTTTTTAATTTAAAATTCAACTACATATTCCAGTAGAAGATTCATCATTTTGTTTGCAAATGTAACTATTTTTTTGAAAATAATTTTTGTATTGAAAATTTGTTTTGTAAACTGAAAATGTAACCATTCTAATTGAATATTCCATAATTTTAGTTAAAAATTCATCTCCTTTGATGAACATTAATTTTTTAACTGAAAATTTAACTATTCAATTTTTGTTTGACAATTCATCTTTTTTATTTGGATATTCATGTATTTTGTTGAAAATTCGTCTTTTTTGTAGAAATTAATCTTCTTGGTTGAAAATTTATAATTTTGGTTGGAAATTCAACTATTCCAGTTAAGATTCATCATTTTGTTTGCAAATGTAACTATTTTTTGAAAATAATTTTTGTATTGAAAATTTATTTTGAAAACTGAAAATGTAACTATTCCAATTGAATATTCCATAATTTTAGTTGAAAATTCATCTCTTTGGATGAACATTAATTTTTTCAAGTGAAAATTTAACTATTCAATTTTTGTTTGACTATTTATCTTTTGTATTTGAAAATTCGTCTTTTTTGTAGAAATTAACCTTCTTTGTTGAAAATTCATCCTTTTGGTTGGAAATTCAACTATTCCAGTTAAAGATTCATCATTTTAGTTGAAAATGTATCTTTTTAGTTTAAAATTCAACTACTCCAGTTGAAGATTCATCATTCTAGTTGAATGTTTATCACTTTGCCAGAAAATTTAACTATTTTCTTGAAAAATCGTTTTTTTGGTTTAACATTGATTTTTTAACTGAAAATTTAAGATTCTATTTTTGGTTAAAAATTTGTCCTTTGTGGTAGTAAATTGTGTTCTTGGGAAAAAATTGATCTTTTTGGTTGAAAATTGTGTTCTTGGTAGAAAATGTATCTTTTGGTTGAAAATTGCGTTCTTGGTAGAAAATTTATCTTTTGAAAATTCAGGTATTCAAGTTAAAGATTCAGCACTTTAATTGAAAATTCATCTTTTTGGTTTAAAACTCAATTACTCTAGTTGAAGATTCATCATTTTAGTTTGAAAATCATCATTTTGGTTGAAAATTCGACTATCTTGTTAAAAATGCATTTTTTTTTCTTGAAATGGTCGGAATTTCACTTAAAAGAATATATTTTCGTGAAAAATCTCCTTATTTCCTATTTTTACCGGGGTTTCTATTTACATGGAAAATATTTTTCATTCAAAATATTAATAGGTTCAATGGTGATAATATATTTAAGAATATTTTGTAATATAATTTGCCAAAGCTTTCTAAATTAAACATATTAATTAAACCCCTAGAAACTTGTACCATTAAGTAATTACTTATCTTTTAATATAGTTACTTTCACAAATGAAAAAATAGTTATTTAATTTTACCTGAAAAAAAACCTGGAATTGGCAGGGAATTTTTCCCCAGGATTTGACTAAACACCCGGACAATGTTGAATTTTTTCTGTTTGATAATCAATTTTTCTGAAATTAATATTACTTTTCTTGCAATAATTATTATAAAACCACATCCAATTTCAGGCTAGTTCCAATGAAAGTGCACGAGGCGAATTCACTGTACTCGGAAGAAAAAGCAAAGGTACTTCGTTCCGTTGGTACGAAAATCGAAGAGCGTGATCAGATATTAAATACTTATCTAGTGTCGTTAAAACTCGAAAATCTGAGCTTATGGGATCCAGATGCAGTAAATTCAGACTCTGAAGTTTTACCACTTCCTGAAGAATTGGCCGAAAGATGTGCTGCTATAAATGCGAAACCCAACGCAATTCAAGAACAAGTAGACACGATGACAAAATTGTCGGATACTTACCATAATGTGGAGGCCATGCTCAAAGAAATCGATGCGATTTTGTCAGAAGAGCAGCAGAGGTGCGTTTATTATTTTAAATATTCTTATTTATATTACAGGCGTTGATGTTCTAAACTTTTTTACTTTTTTTATTGTTTTTAAGTAACCCTAATTTTTTGCTACTTATTTCACTGAATTTTTACATACGTAGAAAAACCTGGAAATGTCAGTGAATTTTTTTGAAAGACTGGGAATTTTTTTTAAATTGCAATATAAAATTAAATATCAATGATTCTACATTTGTAAAAATAGCTATGTAAAAATAGCTGTGTTTAACTATTTTGTTGAAAATTAGTTTTGGTTTGAAATTAGTTTTTTAAACTGAAAATTTAACTATTCTATTTTTGGTTGAAAATTGATCGTTTTTAGTTGATAATTCAAGGATCTAGTTGAAAATTCATATATTTTGTTGAGAATTCGTTCTTTTTGGTGGAAAATTAATCTTCTTGATTGAAAATCCATATTTTTGCTTCAAAATTCAACTGTTTTATTTGCATTCTTTTCTCTCTTGACTGAAAAATCTTTTTTAGTTAAGAAATAAACTCATGTTGAAAAGTCTTCTTTTTTGGTTGAATACAACTACTTTTGATTAAAAATTATAATCTTTCTTGGTTGAAATATCAACTACTACGTTTTTCGTTCAGATTTTTTAAAAAATGAAAATCTAGTTACTGGGTTGAAAGTTAAACTCTTTTGTTAAAAATTAATTTTTTTATGAACATTCATCGTTTTAATTGAAAATTCATCTCTTTGGTTGAAAAATGAGCTTTTTTGTTGAAAGTTCGTTTATTTTTTTGTTGAAAATTAATTTTTTTAACTGAAAATGTAAATATTCCAGACGAATATTCCATCATTCTACTTAAAATTTCATTTCTGCTTGTACATTAATTTTTTTAACTAAAAATTTAACTATTCCATTTTAGAATGAAAAATGATCTCTTTTGGTTGAAAATCCATCTTTTTTAAGAGAAATTAATCTTCTTGATTGAAAATTAATCTTTTAGGTTGATTATTCAATTATTCTAGTAAAGAATCATCATTTTAGTTGAAAATTCATCTCTTTGGATGAACATTAATTCTTTTAACTGAAAATGTAACTATTCCATTTTTTGTTACAATTTATCTTTTTTATTTGAAAATTCATATATTTTGTTGAAAATTCGTATTTTTGTAGAGATTAATCTTCTTGGTTGAAAATTCATCCTTTTGGTTGAAAATTCAACTATTCCAGTTAAAGATTCATCATTTTAGTTGAAAATTTATCTTTTTAGTTTAAAATTCAACTATTCCAGTTGAAGATTCATCATTTCATTTGAAAATTCATTAGTTTGGTTGAAAATTAATTTTTTTTCAACTGGAAATTTAACTATTCTATTTTTTGTAGAAAATTGATCCTTTTTAGTTCAAAATTTAACTATTTAGTTGAAAAATTATCTTTTTTAATTGAAAATTTGACTATTTCGTTGAAAATTTATGTATTATGTTGAAAAATCGTATTTTTGGTAGAAAATTAATTCTTTTGTTTGAAAATTAATCTGCTTGCTTGAAAATGAATTTTCTTGTTTGAAAAATCATTTTTGTGCTTGAAAATTCAAGTATTCCAGTTAAATATTCATCATTTTAGTTGAAAATTTATCTTTTTGGTTGAAAAAAAACGACTTGCTTGAAAGTTAAACTCTTTTTTTTTTAAATTCATCTTGTTTTTGTGGAAAGTAAATTTTGTTGAGTCAACATTAAACTATTCCATTTTTGTTTGAAAACTGACCTTTTTTAGTTCAAAATTCAACTATTTGGTTGAAAAATTGCCTTTTTTAGTTGAAAATTCATGTATTTTGTTAAAAGGTCGTCTTTTTGGCAGAAAAATAATCTTTTTGTTAGAAAATTAATATTCTTCTTTCAAATTCATCTTTTTGGTTGAAAACTCATCTTCTTGATTGAAAATAAAACTACTTGGTTGAAAGTTAAACTATTTTTTTGTTTAATCCATCCTTTTAATCTAAAATTCATTTATACCAGTTGAAGATCCATTATTTTATTTGAAAATTCATCACTCTGATTACAAGTTTATGTTGTGGAAAATTAATTTTTTTAACTGAAATTTTAACTATTCCATTTTTGGTTGAAAACTGATCTTTTTTAGTTCAAAATTCAACTATTCGGTTAAAAATTGATCTTTTTTAGTTCGAAATTCAACTGTTTGGATGAGAATTCATGTATTTTGTTAAAAAATCGTCTTTTTTGTAGAAAATTAATCTTTTTGGTTTAAAATTAAACTATTTGGATAAAAATTCATCTATCTTGTTGAAAGTACAATATTTTTACATGAGAAGTTAGGAATTTGAAGCAGTTTAGATTAAATTTAATATAGTGCCCACATTAATTTCACCTAAATATGCACTGAATTTTAAATATAAGATGATAAAATAAAAATTTGTTTGAATTATTATTCAAATTCATGGTCTTTAGAGGAAAATTCAAGAAATGATTAATTGTGTTTTTAGTATTATTTAATTAATCGATGCTGCTAATGTATTTAAGAATATCTTGTAATATAATTTGTCAGAGCTTTCTAAATTAAACATATTCCGAGTCGATTGTTTTATAAAATGAGAAATATGTGAATGGCTCCTTACTATGAAACTTGAGATACCTGGAAGAAACCCCGAATTGTCCGGGAATTTTTTCCATGATTTTAGTAGACATCATGGTTCTACAAAATTGATCGTACTAACAACATTGTGTGTTTCCTAAAATTAAAAATTAAAGAAATGCTGGAAATACTTTCCATTCTTAAATCCAAAATCCTAAATTATTATGATAAAAATCGAAATTGGAACCAACTGTAAAAGTAGTGTATAAGGACCCTGAAAATGTATAATTAATTTGGTGTGGATTGATGAACACCTTCAACTTGCGCATTAGAAAAATGTGCTTTAAAAAATTCTTATTTCCATAGTTCTTATATTTTCGTTTATGTCCATTTTTTACAATGTTTTTAGAAGTCTTAAGCGTATCTCTAAATTTTTACAGCTTTTTAATTAATGTACTCTAGGCGATAAATTATGTTTAACGGGCCCCAGTTTTCAAAAAACAATTTTAAAATCTACAGGAATAACGAAAGAATTTTATCAGGCATTTGAGGCTTTTCCACTGGTAAAAATGCATTTTAAAAATTTAATAAGTTTGGGAAACCATAAATGTAAACAGTTTTTCTAAAATTTATTATGTTTACATTAATGATTACCCAGACTTATCGAATTTTTGCAATGCATTTTTTTCTAGATCATTCATTTCTCCTGGGATGCAGTCTTGAGGGCAGCTATTTACTTTTTTTATTTTTAAGGATACTTTTTTCTACAGAAAGATACTTTTTTGATACTTTTTTTTTAGTTCCATAGAACACTTCGAAGCCAGATATTATTTTGAAAATGTCCGAATATTTCAAGAATTAAGTGCGATTATTTATTAAAATTATTATTTCATGAAAGGAAGTGATTATATCTGTGAATGGAATTCAAACATAAAAAAATTATTCCATAGGGAAAAACAGTACCAGGAAACAATGGGCAAACGACCACCATCAATAGTTGCTACCGATTTGACAAGAGAGACAAAAAAGTACGAGGAAGCTCACGCTAAAGCATCCGAAAGCAATCAGGCGCTTCATAGAGCAATGAACTTGCACTTGAATAATTTGAGGATACTTTCTCAACCATTGTCAAGTTTAATGGCGCATATTCCATCCCCTAAGGCAAACTTATCAGGTATATTTCATTCTACTAAGCCATAATTTCCTCCTGAAATTAAAAAGGGAACGTCCATTAAGTATGTAAGGATGATTTTTGAAATTTCAGGGCCCCTCCCCCCTATTGTAAGGATTCGTTAGATGTTTATGACCTCTCCCCTTTTTGGCGTAAGATTTTATATTTTTTACTTAATATATCAAAAATATATAAACTATTTTCACGGTAAACGAGGTTTCAAGGGCTTTCAAAAGATTTGAAAGTATTTCATCAGATTTCAAGGGATTTTAAGGTATTTCAAAGTACTACAAAGTATTTCAAAGAACTAGAAAATTTTAACGGAATTTAACGAGATTTCCAAAGCTATTTAGGAATTTCATGAGATCTCAAAGAATTTCAAAAGATTTCAAGGGATTAGGAAAGTTGTAGGGTGTTTCAAACGATTCCAAAGGATTACAAGAGATTCTAAAGATTTCAAATGATTTAAAAAAATTTCTATTACTTAGTACAATTTCAAAAAGAATTTCAATTTTTCAAGGAATTATACATCATTTTAAGGCACTTCAAAGTGTTAAATCAGATTTCCAGAGGTTTCACTGTATTTAAAAGGATTTTAAGAGATTTCGAAATATTTCAAAATAAGTCACTGGATTTCAATGGATTTTGAAGGATTTCATGTGATATCGAAATATTTTACGAATTTTAAAGGCTTCAAAGATTGTAAGGGATTTTAACGGATTTTAATAGTTTTGAAAGGGTTTCGATAATTTCACGGGATTTCAAAGGATTTTAAGAGATTTCAAAAGATTCAAAAGTATGTATATCCATGAATATTGGAGGATTTCGTAAGATTTCAAAAAATTTAACGAAATTTTAAAGGATTTATATTATAATATTATAAAGGATTTTAAGCGATTCCGATGAATTTGAATGGCTCTTAAAATATTTTAATGGATTTTAATATATTGTAAGGGATTTCAAGAGATTCGGAAATTTTCCCATGGTTTTTAATGATATAAATAAATTGTAAAGGAATTTCAAGTGATCTCGTAAGTTTCGAAATATTTCACTGAATTGTAAAGGATTATATGGGATTTGGAAGATTTCAAGTGGTTTCAAGCATTTTCAGTTTTAAAGGATTTTAAGAGATTTCAAAATAAGTAAGGGGATTTCAAAGAATTTTAAACGGTTTCATGTGATACTGAAAAGTTTTCACGACCTTTGCAGGATATCAGGGGATTTTAATGAAAATTCGAAGATTCGAAGGGAATTAAAGAGATTTCATAAGATTACAAAGTGTATCCACGGATTTTAAAGGATTTCAAGAGACTTAACGGAATTTTAAAGGATTTCCGAATGTTATAAATGATTTTAAGAGATTTTGAGAAATTTTAATGGCTTTTAACAGATTTGATTGGATTTTAATGTATTGTAAGGGATTTCAAAAAATTCGGAAAGATTCCCATTGATTTTAAAGATTTCAATGAATTGTAAAGGGATTTCAACGATTTCAAGGGATCTCGTAAGATTTCGTAATATTTCACGTAAAATCAAGGATTTAAATTGATTTTTAGAAATTTTAAGGAATTTTCACGGATTTTAAAGCATTTTAAGGGATTTTAATTGGATTTTGAAGATGTCAAGCGATTTGAAGGATTTTCAGTTTTTAAAGGTTTTCAAGGGATTTTAAACGGTTTTAAAATAATTAACGGAATTTCAAAAGATTTTAAAGGATTTCATGTGATGCCGAAATATTTTCACGAATTTTGAAGGATGTCAGGGAATTTTAATGGAATTTCCAAGATTTGAAGTGATTTAAAGGGATCTTATAAGATTCTGAAGTATATCCACGGATTTTAGAGGATTTCAAAAGATTTAACGGATTTTCAAAAGATTTCCGAATAATATTT
>CAKNYM010053049.1:107596-171925 GCA_932195095.1 Andricus curvator | reverse complement strand
ATTTCAAAAGATTTAACGGATTTTCAAAAGATTTCCGAATAATATTTGAGGTATTTTGAAGGATTTCGAGGAATTCTAATCGTTTTTAAAAGATTTGGTTGGATTTTAATATATAGTACATATATGGTAAGGGATTTCAAAAGATTCGGGAATATTCCCACGGATTTGAACGATTTCAATAAATTGTAAAGGGATTTCGAAGAATTCAAGGCATTTCGTAAGATTTTGAAATATTTCAGGGAAAATCAAGGATTTGAATTGATTTTTAGAAATTTTAAGGGATTTTTATGGGATTTTGACGATTTCAAGCGATTTTAGAGATTTTTAAAAGGGTTTAAAAGAGATTTTAAAAGATTTCAAAAGCATTCACGGGATTTTAAAGGATTTAATCTGATACCGAAATATTTTCACGAGTTTTGAAGGATGTCAGGGAATTTTAATGGAATTTCCAAAATTTGAAGTGATTTAAAGAGATTTTATAAGATTCGAAAGTATATCCACGGATTTTAGAGGATTTCAAAAGATTTGATGGATTTTCAAAAGATTTCCGAATAATATTTGAGGGATTTTGAGGGATTTCGAGGAATTCTAATCGCTTTTCAAAGATTTGATTGGATTTTAATATATATGGCAAGGGATTTAAAAAGATTCGGGAATATTCCCACGGATTTCAACGATTTCAATGATTTGTAAAGGGATTTCAAGGCCTTTCGTAAGATTTTGAAATATTTCACGGAAAATCAAGGATTTGAATTGATTTTTAGAAATTTCAAGGGATTTTTATGGGTTTATGAAAATTTCCAGCGATATTGGGCATTCACGGGATTTCAAAGGCTTTTAAAGGATTTAATTTGATACCGAAATATTTTCCCGAATTTTGAAGGATATCAGGAGATTTTAATAGAATTTCCAAGATTTAAAGAGATTTCAAGAGAAGGGAGGATTTCCTAATATTATAAAGGATTTTATGGGATTTTTAGCAATTTTAATGGCTTTTAAAACATTGGATTGGATTTTAATATATTGTAAGGGATTTCACCGAATTCGGAAAGATTCTCATGGATTTTAAAGATTTTAAGGGATCTCGTAAGTTTTCGAAATATTTCACGGAAAATCAATGATTTGAATTGGTTTTTAGATATTTTACGGGATTCCCCCCCCCCCCCAAGTAGGGATTCATAAGACCCCCTCCTGTCTTTTGTAATGAATGGCTTTTCGCAAATACTATATTACTGTTTTATTAATAAGTAAAATCTGAAGTGAATTTTTCAGCTAACATTTTCAGAAATGTTGTTAAATTTCTTGTTGTATTTAGGTGAAAGTAGCAGCGAAAAGAAGGCAGACAACGAATCTGAAAAGATTCACACTAGAGAGTTAAAACGCATACTGAATAAAGTGGATGAAATGCGCAGGCAAAGAAGCGATTTGCACAACAAATTACGAGAGTCAATATCTCAAGATGATTTGACAAGACTGTTGGTTACAGCTACGTCTGAATCTGAGCCTCTTGACCATCTCTTTGCAGAACAAATTAGCAAACATCAACCACTCGTTAGTATTATCTGTCTTCTTTTTCAAATTCTAAATTATCTAGTAGGCTTCTTAATAATTAAAAAATTGATCTAAATTCCAGGTGCAGCTAATAGAGCAAAACTTAGCTGCTCAAGAGAACATCTTATCTGCATTAACGGAAGCGTATGCTCAAACCGCAGACACTCGAAAATCAGTTGATGAAATCTTGAAACGCCGCGAAGTTATCATATCCTCGTTGATCGCCTCCTATGATGCATACGAAGATTTATTAGCAAAAACGACGAAGGGTTTAGAATTTTATAGGAAGATGGAAATAAACGTGACCAAGTTACTGCAAAGAGTAAAGAACACCTGTAAAGTTCAGGAAGAAGAACGTGCACAGATTCTTGCACAGAACAGTCCAGGGACACATGCTGTAAACGACCTTTCTCTTTCAGAAAGCAAAAATCAGTCTCATCATATGCTTCCGAAAGAACAAAATGCAACAGGCAGTGGTTTAAAACTTAAAGACTATCTAGCAAACAGAGTAACAAACATTCCTGTCTATCACAATCAGTACTCTGATCATCGAACTACGAAAACAAACTCCGACCAGTCAGTGTTGAAAGCATCCAAAACTGATCACAACGGTACGAGTGAAAATATGCCTTCCACCAATGTCCCGCAGTTCACTGATCCTACGCAAGCCTACCAATACTATCAAAGCAGATACCCTGATTACTATCCTGGCCAGCAAAGTTCCTACAATACACAGTACATGTATGGGGAAACAGTAAGCGTCATGAGTAATTTGAATGCCAGTTTTCCCAAGACTGGAACTACTTTCTCTGACAGTGTCTACGGACAGGCTGGAAAGATAAAGGCAGCTACTGAACTTTCCAGCACTTCCGACACTTATAGCGGCTATACTGCTGCTCAACAAAGTCAAATTCAATACCCAGCGGATCCCAATACAAGAGACCAGTATCAGGCTTACTCATATAATACGAATGCCGCTTACTCTTATCCTGGTTATCAAATGATGCAGGAGAATCCTAACTATCAAGGGACTCAGCCGGTAAATAGCGCTTCACCTCAGCATCAGAATTTCACTCCAGTTCAGATGCAACCTGGCCAGCAGGCTAATGTAGATCCCGAGGTTGGAAGAAAGACAGAACTGAATCAATCAGTGCCTTACGCAGCTTCTATGAACCAAACTTACAATACCTTATCTGACGGCAAGACGAATGTCTACGTGCCGAGCTCAATCCAAAATACTGCTGAGTATTACCAACCACAGGTAAAGGACTCTCAACAGCAGCCGGGAAATCAAAACTCTGTTAATGCTTACCAAGTTGGTGTTTCTCAACCGATTTTGCAGCAACCCAACCTCGCGACACCAAATTACTTGAACCCAATGGTAGCTGGAAATGTGGAAATGCCAGCGATGCAGATGTCGCAAGGCAATCAATCCGTTCATCAACATCCCTCTCAAGTTGATTTGCAACAGCAGATAAATTCACAACAAAGGGTAATGCCGCAACAGGTTACTCCTCAACAACAGATGACACCTCAACAACAGATGACACCTCAACATCAGATGACACCTCAACAACAGATGACACCTCAACATCAGATGACACCTCAACAACAGATAACACCTCAACAACAGATGACACCTCAACAACAGATGGCTCCTCAACAACAGATTAGTTCTCAACAGTCAACTCCACAGACTCAGTTAGTTCAAAATCCGCCAAGTGCTTCACCTGGGATTCTCTACTCAATTCCCCAACAATACACTCCAAATCAGCACATGGGGATGTATACCAACACGTCTGCCACCGATAGTTCAACATATTCAGTCGCCTCGACAAACGTTCCTTCTGCGAATATAAGCAGCAATTCCTACTATGATGCCGCCTCACAGTATCCTAATGCAGTGCCGAATCCTCAAACTAACTACGGTTCTGATCAGGCACAGAATTATTCGAATACTCAACCCCAAGCTGGCTACGCAGCTCAAACACAAGATGGAATGAGCTCTCAAAATTACAACGCTTATGGTAGCTATCAACAAACTACAGATACTAGCCTTCCCTATCAAAATGTACAGAATTCTAGTACAAATCAGAATATGACCCAGAGTTATAACTCGGAAATGATACAGAGTCATGCGAAAGCCAACTCGATTCCAAATTATCAACAAAGTTACTATAACACTCAAGAGCATTATACTGGGTCGTCGCAGTATCCAGGCTATCCTCAAGGATATAATAATAGTTATGGAAATACACAACAAGGAAGCGGAATGCCGAGTTCGTCCGCGGATTCGTATCAAGGTCATCCTGGTTATGGGTACAACGCTGTCGCAGGAGGATATCAGTATTCTTCGGGTTATCAAAATACGCAAACGATGATTGGACAAGAACAGAATAATGCTATCAGAAATGTGTCTGTTCCTGCGAATAGTAACGTTTATCAGCAGCAAGATGCATACTCGTTGTATACTAATGCCAGCAATAGTGCTGCTACTACCAATCAGACAACTTCCTCACAATACTCGAACAATGGTGCGAACTCGATGCCTGACAGTCAGACATATTACGCTTCACAGTATGGTCAACGAACTCCAACTCAAGGTTAGTTTCGGACTTTAATGTTAAATAGAAATCTAGTGGTGTGAGAATATAATTCAGGGTGGTCGCTGGACCAGGAAATGACTGGGAATTTTTCGGTGCACCCTAATTTGAGCCTACTCAATTAGGTGCTGCAAAATTGAAGCACTTTAAAATGATAAATGTAACTTAAATTTCACATTAAAATTTCAGAAATTTAAATTTGACTCAAATCAAATTAAAAAATCTTATTTAACGTCCAATACTCATGTTAATGTATGGAATTCCTGCAAATTAAACGAAGAATCCAACGACCAAATTTGGAAGGGGATTTGATTAGTTGCCTTCTTATTTTTCTTTCCTCTTTTTTATTTTTGTCCTAGGAAAGTAAAAAAAAAAGAATTTAAAAAAATATATTTTTTGAAGGAATATTTTAAAATTACAATAGGAACATTTTATGGTGGTTGTCCAAATTTGGTCGTTTGATTCATGGTTTTATTTTCAGGAATTCTATACATTAACTTAAATTTCACGCACTGCTAACTCAAAATGATTCTCATGCACTTAAACTTAAAATTCATTGATGAAAATTAATTTTATCCTATTTTGTTATATTTTAAATTAATTTTATTTACTGAAAATTTATCTTTTTTATTTTTTGTTGAAAATTGATCATTTTTAGTTTAAAATTCAACAATTTCGTTGAAAATTCATGTATTTTGTTGAAAATTTGTATTTTTTGGTATAAAATTCGTCTTTTTTGTTTCGAAATTCATCTGGCAGAAATTTTATCTTGGTTGAAATTTCACCCATTACATTTTTTGTTAAGAATTCATCTTTGAAGGTTTAAAATTCAACTGTTTTTTTTTTTTTTAATTTTATTGTTTTGTTGAGAATTCAATTCTTTCATTGAAAATTTAACTATTTTTGTGTAAATTGGTTTTTTTTTTTGTTGAAATATGAAAATTTGTCATTTTCAATTAATCTTTTTGTTGAAAATTCAACTTTTCGGATTGAATATTCAACCGTTTTGTGAAAAATTCAACTATTCTTGTAGAAAATTAACTTTTTGTTAAAAATTCATGTCTGTGTTGAAAATTCAACTGAAATCTTTCTGGGTTGAAAATTCAACATTTTTTTAAATTTTCTTTTTGGTTCAAAAATTGTTCAAAAAATGTTGTTGAATTTAACGGTTTTCGATTTAAAATTAAAATCTTTTTTGGTTGAAATATTTACTATTACATTATTCATTGAAAATTGATTTTTTTTTATTTGAAAATTCAACTTCTTGGGTAAAAGTTACAACTTTGTTACAAATTTGTTTTTTTGGTGGAAGGTACTTCTCATTGGTTCAAAATTTAATAATAGCGTTGAAAGTTCTTTTTTTTGGTTTTAAATTAATTTTTTAACTGAAAATGTAAATTTTCCATGTTTTGTTGAAAATTATCTTTTTTGTTGAAAATTTATATTTTCGGGTTAAAAATTTAACTGTTTTACGGAAAATTCGTCTTTTGATTTGAAAGTTCAACAACTTGGTTGAAAATTCATCTTTTTTATAGAAAACTCGTCTTTTTGGTTTTGAAATTCATCTTTTTTGGCAGAAATTTTATCTTTCTTGGTTGAAATGTCACCCATTATATTTTTTGTTGAGAATTCATCTTTGTAGCTTTATAATTCAACTGTTTTTTTAATTTCATTGTTTTGTTGAGAATTGAATTTTTTGGTTGAAAATTTAACTATTTTGGTGAAAATTCGTTTTTTTGTTTGTTGACATATTTTTCGTTTCCAATTAATCGTTTTGTTGAAACTTCAACTTTTCGGTTTGAATAATCAACTTTTTTGTGGAAAATTCGACTATTCTTGTAGAAAATTAACTTTCTGTTGAAAATTCATATGCCTGTGTTGAAAATTCAACATTAAAAAAAAAATTGTTTTTTTGGTTAAAAAATTCATCTGTTTTATCAGAAATTTCATATTTTTTGGGTAAAAAGCAACTGTTTGGTTGAAAACTAATATTCTTTTTTTGAGGATTCAACTATTTTGTTGAAATTTCGTTTTTTGTTGTTGAATTTATCAGTTTTTGATTTAAAATTACAATCTTTTTTGGTTGAAATATCTACTGTTACATTATTCGTTGAAAATGGATTTTTTGTTATTTGAAAATTCAACTTCTCGGGTAAAAGTTACAACTTTATTAAAAATTTATTTTTTTGGTGGAAGGTACTTCTCATTGGTTGAAAATTTAATAATTGCGTTGAAAGTTCTTTTTTTTTGGTTTGAAATTAATTTAAAACTTTTCAACCTGCTCAACTCTAATTATAAATTAATTAATGATTTCCAAAATTGGACTGCAGTTCCAGTATTAAAAATTGAACAATAATTGATAATTGATTCATAGGATTTCAAAAGAAATCAAAAGATTCCATAAGATTATAAGAAATTTCTATAGATTTCAATGGATTCAAGGATCTTTATCAGATTTTATGCGGTTTCAGAGGATTTTCAAGATCTCATCATTTTTTAAGGAACTAGAAAACAAACACGCGCGATTTTTTTGTGTCACGCAATTTTTAAATTAAAATATAAAATTAATAATAATACAAACTTTTTTTATTTCATAATACCTATTATCTAAAATAATAGAAGAGCGAGGACCTACGCAAAAATTGTTTAAGATTGTAAATCTTCTTCTAAATATATATATATTTTTTTTAATTTTCGTTAAAGAAAAATTTGTTAGTCAAGAAAGAAACAAAATGTCAACCAAATTGTTTAATTTTCAAGCCAAAAAGACGAACTTTCTACCAAGAAGTATAATTTTTAAATCAAATTGTTGAATTTTCAACAAAATATTTCAATTTCGTACAAAATAATAAAATTTTTAAATAAAAAATATAAATTCGTAACGAAAAAAAATAATAGTAGAGTTTTCAACCTAAAAGAATGAACTTTCAACAAAAAATAGTTAGATTTTATTACTGGGTTCTATTAATTCAGTTCGCATTTGAGTGGTAAAATTAGAAAAAGAGGAAAGACTGTGAAGCCTGCAATAAATAAATAAATAGGAATTTCGATCATTTATAGATTAAAGAATAACATTTTAAACAAACATTGAAGTTCATGTTTAATACTTGAAACATTTTATGAAACTATTTTGACACTATTTAGACTATTTTTTATCTCTAAAATGATTCGAGGCCTGACGGGTGTAATTAGAAATTTTTAGAACCCTTTTCATCAATTAAGAAACTTATTTCTTACTGTTTTAACAAACAAAAATCGCTATTCGTTATTTTGAGCTTTATTGCAGGGTTCGGAACGGGTTAATTTTTAGTAACTTAGTTACTTTTTTGATCCGCGGTTACTAAAAAGTTACTTATTTTATGAAAAGGTTACTTTTGGTTACATTTTTTGCCCGAAATTACGAAATGAATTAATTCATTAATCGCGTTATTTGAAAACTTGTGAAAAATTCAAAATTTTCCAGTAAATTTGGCACTTTAGAGCCGAGAAAATTAGGGAATAACAATAAATTAATAATTAGTTCGTATGTAAAATGTGTAAAAAGGGCTATCAATTGAATTATTATGAATCCTGATAAAAATTGCAATTTAGCTAAAATTGCTAGTTTTTAATTTAAAATTTAAATCCTTTTTGTTGAAATATCGAAACTGTATTGCATTTTAGTTTAAAATTCGTCTCTTTTTGGTAGAAAATTAATCTTCTTGATTGAAAATCACCCTTTTGTTTAAAAATATATCATTTTATTTGAAAATTCATCTTTTTAGTTAGAAATGTACTTATTTTGTTGAAAATTCGACTTTTTCTGTTGAAGATTCCCCTGTTTTCGTAGAAAATTCAACACTTTGGTTGAAAGATAACTTTTTTGTCAAAAATCCATATTTACTGGTTGAAAATTCAACTGTTTTGTAAAAATTGGTCTTTTTGGCTTAAAAACTCGACAATTTGGTTGAAAAATAACCTATTTTGTAGGAAAATCGTCTTTTTCGAATGAATTCTACTGTTTTTTATATTGAATTAAAATCTTTTTTGGTTATTATATCAACTATTACATTTTTCGTTAACAAATCATCTTTTTTAGTCAGAAAAATGCAACCATTTTATTAAAAGTTGAACTACTGTCTTAAACATACATTTTTTTGTTGAAGATTCGTAATTTTAGTGGTAACTTCGTCTCTTTGGTAAAAAATCTTTCTTTTTGGTTACTTTTTTGCCACATTATTGTTAATTTCGGTTACTTTTTTGAGAGAAGTATGGTTACTATATTACTATTTTTTCAAGCTTAAGCAGTTCCGAGCCCTGTTATTGTGAATGCGCGAACATAAGATATTTTTTTATCTGTAACTTTTTATGGGTGATCCACCCTCTGAATTCGAAAAAGAAATTCTTTCGCTCCCCCCTACTACACAATTTAAGTTTCTGCTATAAATATTTGTTTTGAAAAATGTGGAATATTAACTATTTTAACATTTTTTTCTTTAGCTGCTAATGTGGAAAATTCAAATCCGTCATACATGCAAGCAACCAACAACGCAACAAATACTTCGAGTTCAGGGCCACTTCAATCCACTGAACCAAAATCCAATGTCGATCTTCTCTCTGACCTGGACATCACAATTAATCACGCTCCACTCCTACCGGAAGTTCAAGTAGATAAAGGTAAAGATGAGAAGGACGATGCGAAAAGTGAAGTTAAAACTACGGAAGATACTCCAGAAGTGAAGGAAGTTCGAAAAAACTCGACAGTGCAAACCGACGATAAAAATGACAACCTGCAAATCGTATGGGACACGTGGTATTTGGATGTACAGCCAAAGAGAGACCCACTGGCAGAGCCAACGGTCTTGCAAAAATTTATTATTGACATCGAGAAATATGAAAAATTCGTTGACAGTCTATTAGTGAAGACACTGAGCGGGGCTACAACACTCGATAATAAATGGAAGGAAGTTCGAGAATTCGAGGTATGTTTAGAATTTTATGAGAATATTTTTTTTACCAACCAGGACGTTTCCGTGATCAAAAATCTAATGAGGGGCGAGGCTAGAGTTCTTAAATGCCCAAGAATTTATGTTGAGCAAATGCTCTCGAGAATATGCTCAGCATTTAAGCTCGAACAGAGCATTTATAGAGCATTAAAGAGAATTTAAAGCATTTATTGTTTAAACAAATATATATCATTATTGATACACATATTTTTACAAAAACATTCTAGAGTGAAATGAACGTATACTTTTTTTTAAATTACATAGTTGCTACAGGTCAGGTAATTTCAGAAAGTCAGGGAATGTCAGGGAAAACCTGACAGAGTTATGGAATTTTCGATAAATTAAAGTTGAAGTTAATTTTATTATTATGGTTAAAAATCGCAACTATTTGGTTGAAAATTCACCTGTTTTGGTTGAGGATTCAAACCATTTTGTAGAAAATTCATCTTTATTGGTTGAATTCAACTATTTTTGTTATACAATTAAAATCCTTTTTGTGGTTGAAATATAATACATCACGTTTTTCGTTGAGAATTTATCTTTTTTGGTAGAAAATTCAACTAGTTAGTTGGAAGTGGAACTACTTTGTTAAAAATTCATTTATTTGGTTGATGATTCAACATTTTAGTTGAAACCCCTTTCTTTTGTTCAAAATTTAGTTAGTTTGTTGAAAATTATCTTTTCTAGATGAAAATTAATTGTTTTAACTGAAACTGAAACTTTTAACTGAATCTTAAGTTAAAAATTCAAATATATGGTTTAAAATTCCTGTATTTTATTGAAAACTCGAATTTTGTGGGAGAATATTTAATCTTCTTGGTGACTAATTCATACTTTTGGTTGGAAATTCCTTTAAAAATTCAAATATTTGGTTGAAAATTCATGTACTTTGTTAAAAATTCATCTTATTGGTTGAAAATTGATCTTTTTGGTCGAAAATGAGATTTTTCTTATTTAGAATTCATTTTTTAAACTGGAAATTTAACTTCCATTTTTTGTCGAAAATTTATCTTTTTTGATAAAAATTTAATCTTCTTGGTTGAAAATTATACTATTTCGTTGAAAATTTACTTTAATTTTATTGAAAATTCACTTTAATTTTATTGAAAATTCACTTTAATTTTATTTAAAATTAAATTTTTTTACTGAAAATTTAAATATTCTATTTTTACTTGAAAATTTATCTGTTTTCGGTGAAAATTTAACTATTTGTTAAAAATCCGTCTTTTTGTGTAAAAGAGTACTCTCATTAGTTGAAATTTCATCTTTTTGGTTAAAAATTAATTTATTTGGTTGAAAATTCGTTTTTTTGTAAATTTATTTTACTGGCTGAAAATTATCCTACTTCATTTTTGGTAGAAAATTTATCTTTTTGGTTTGAAATGCATGTATTTGGTTGAAAATTAAATTTTTTTTTAGTTGAAGATTCATCATTTTAGTTGAAAATTCACTTTAAGTATTACATTTTTTGTAGAAAATTTACTTTTTTTGATAGAAATGTGATCTTTTTCGTTAAAAAATGATCTGTTTAATAGAAAATTTAACTATTCTATTTTTTGTTAAGAATTAATTTTTGTTTCATTGAAAAAAAAACTGTTTAGTTGAAAATTCTTTTTTTTTTGTTGATAGAAAATTCATCTTTTGGATTGAAAAATCCACTATTTGATCAAAACTTCATATTTTTGGTTGAAAATTCATCATAGTGATTAAAAAATAATTGCTTTGGTTGAAAATTCGTTTCTTTTTAGTTTAAAATTGAATTATTTTGTTAAAAAATCATTTTGTTTGTTATGAAAAAAAATATATATTTTTTAAATTCCTTTTTTGTTTTTGGTTGAACATTTATTTTTCTGACATTTTAACGATTCTAATCCTGGTTGAAAATTTATTTCTTTAGATGAAAATTCATGCACTTTGTTTAAAATGGGTCTTTTTTGGTAAAATTTTAAGGGACTTTCAGGTAGTATTACTTTGAAAAGTATTATAAATTTTATGTATTACGGGATTTCACCAGATTTAATGGAACATTTGAAAGGATTATAAAGAATATAGTGTATTTTAAAAGATTCGAAGATTTCAAGGAATTCTTCCGGTATTTTTTATTTGAAAATTCAAGTATATGGTTGAAAATTCGTATTTTTTGGATGATTTGAACTTTTTTTTTTTAATTGAAACTTATTAACTTTTTTGGTTGAAATATCAAATATTACATTTTTTGTTGAGAATTCATCTTCTTTGGTTGAAAATTCATCATTTTAGTTGAATATTAATTTCTTTGATTGAAAATGTACCTATTTTGTTGATAATTCATCTTAAGGTTTGAAAATTCAACTTCTTGGCTTCATTTTTTTTTCTTAACCTTAAAATCTTTTTTGGTTAAAACATCAACTATTTTGTTAAAATTTCGCCTTATCTGAATAAATTCAATTGTTTTTTATTCAAAATTACAATCTTTTTTAGTTGAAATATCAACTATTAGATACATTTTTCGTTGAGGATTAATATTTTGGTTATGGTTGAAAATTCGTCTTTTTGGACGAATTCAACTGTTTTTTACTACAAATTATAAACTTTTTTGGTTGAAATATCAACTAATACATTTTTTGATGAGAATTAATCTTTTTTTGTTGAAAATTCATCATTTTAGTTGATAATTAATTTCTTTGCTTGAAAATGTACCTATTTTGTTGGTAATTCGTCTTATTGGCTTAATTTTTTTCTTTCTTAACTGTAAAATCTTTTTTGGTTAAAAAAATTAACTATTTTGTTAAAATTTCATTTATTCTGGATGAATTCAACTATTTTTTACTACAAATTATAAATTTTTTTTAGTAAAATATCAACTATTACATTTTTTGTTGAGAATTTATCTTTTTTTGGTTAAAAATGTATCATTTTAGTTGAAAATTAATGTCTTTGGTTCAAAATTCGTTTTTTTTTATTGAAAATTTTTCTTTTTTGTTTAAAAATTCGACCATTTGGTTGAAAATGTATCTTTTTTGTTTACAAATTTAACTATTTGGTTAAAAATTCAACTATTTAAAAAAAATTAATTTCTTGTGTAAAATTAAAATTTTTTGTGGAAATATCAATTATTTTGTGTAAAAGCCATAGTTTTTGGTCAAAAATTGAATTGCTTTGTTGAAAATTCTTCTCTTTTGAACAGGAAATTCATCCTTTCGGGTTGAAAATTAATCTATCTTGTTTCAAAATTCAACTGTATTCTAAAAAAAATTGTCTTTTTGTTTTGAAGATTGAACTGTTTGGTTAAAAATTCAACTGCTTAAAAAAAATTAATTTCTTGTGTAAAATTTAATTATTTTGTGGAAATATCAATTATTTTGTATAGAAGTCATCGTTTTTGGTCAAAAATTAAATTGCTTTGTTGAAAATTCTTCTTTTTGGATAGGAAATTCATCCTATCGGGTTGAAAATTAATCTATCTTGTTTCAAAATTCAACTGTCTTCTAAAAAATTTTGTCTTTTTGTTTTGAAGATTGAAATATTTGGTTAAAAATCCAACGGTTTTCTTGTTGAAAATTTGACCGTTTGGTTTAAAATTCATCTTTTTACGTTGAAACCTCAACTATTTCGTTGAAAATTCAACTCTTACGGTCGAAAATCAATCCTTTTTCGTTGAAAATTCAACTATTGCGTTGAAAATGAATTATATTTAAACCTGAAATCTTAATTGTTTCATATTGAATTCAGTATGGCATCTATACATTCTTTTGCAATAACATTATTGATCTCTTAGGTTTAAGGTTGTTTGTATACCTGAAGGAAAAAATTATAACTTTCAAGGAAAATGAAAAATCCATCAGGGAAAAGTCAGGGAACTTTGTAATTGGGATTTCGTAGCTACCCTGAATTATCCAGAAAAATATTTTACTCTGATTTACGAGTATGTTTTTAATTTACAGGAACGTGAAGAGAAGAAACAGTCTGCCAACATTGCAATCTCGAATTTCGCTGCAAACAGATCTGCAAGTTGTATTCCCTATGACTTAAGCAGGGTGGAATTAACTTCCGTCGAGAGGCCTGCTTATATTAACGCTTCATACGTAAGAGATGTAACTCAATGGACTCCAGCAGCATTTATTATCACGCAAGCCCCTAAGGCTGATGCATTCCAAATATTTTGGACCATGGTGTGGGAGCAAGAGAGCGAGGTTATTGCTTGCTTAGCAACTGATTTACAGGTACTTGAAACTTGTATTTACTTTACTTTTAAATTAATTTTGTAAAGCTCTTCACCTGGGATGATTGCTAGAGAGATTGATCAGAATCATCAGTTCATCAGTTTCAAAATTCTTTACTGTCTAATTTTTTACAGTTGAGTGGTGATATCTATTGGCCGTCAAGTGAAGATAAGAATTTAGTATTGGGTGACTTTACACTGAAGTTGCAGAGTAAAATTAACCATGCATCATATATTCAGAGAATCATTTCTCTTTCACGTTCTGGACACAAGGAAAGGATTGTTGTACACATGCAATTCCTCGTGTGGCCATCAAAGTAAGTTTTTATGGGTTTCTTCTTCCTTTTTTTTCTTCTTCGGTTCTGAACTTTTATTCAGAAAACTGTGTCTCAAGTTTCTATGTTCTTTAACAGCTATGTTGCAAAAACTGCTGCGATTTCGAAAAAGTAAGTCGAAATTTGTAAGATTCTGTTGGGAACACTGCTGCTGCCTTATGCTATTGTAGCTAAAATTGTTGCGATAGAAATAGACTCAGGGACTTCATACTTTTTCCCCTATTACCCTCTTTTTCCCTTTTTTAACGAATTCCTCTTTTTTTCCCCCTGTGCTCAAGAAACTTCCCCTTTTTTTCGCTTATATGCAAACTGAATTAATAGAACCCAATAAAAAAATCCAACTATTTTTCGTTGTGAATCAATTCATTTTAATTGAAAAGTCTACTATTATGTTTTTTGTTGAGAATTCATATTTTTGGTTAAAAATTTTATTATTTGGTTAAAAGTTTGTTTATTTTATTGAAAATTCCAAAATTCTGTTAAAAAGCCGTCCTTTTTTGGTTGAAAATTCAACTGTTTTGTCAAAACTTCGCATTTTTGGTTTGAAAATGTCACAATTTGATTGCATTTTTTGTCTTTCTTTACTAAAAAGTCTTCTTTCTTATTTGAAAATCTGGCTTTTGGTTTTAAATTAATTTCTTTTGGTTAAAAATGCAACTGTTTTGTTGAAAAATAATCTGTTTTGGTTGACGATTCAACTATTTTGTTGAAAATTCGTCTTCTTTGGTTTAATTAAACTGTTCTTGATTTTATTTTGTAATTTTTCTTGCTTGAAATATCAGCTATTATATTTTTTGCTTAGAATTCCTCTTTCTTGTTGAAAGTTGAACAACTGTGTTAAAAATGGATTTTTTTTTGGTTAAAGAATCATCTCTTTGGTTGGAAATTCCTGTTTTTTAGTCTAAAATAAGTTTTTTTAATTGAAGATTAAACTATTCGATATTTGGTTGAAAATTGAATTTTTGGTTGAAAATTCATATTTTCGGGTTAATAATGTAACTGTTCTGTATATAATTGGTCTTTTTTCTTAAAATTCAAACTGTTTAGTTGAAAATTTACTTTTTTCTAGAATATTCATATTTTGGGATTGAAGGTTCAACTGTATTGTAGAAAATTCGTCTTTTTGGTTTGAAAGTTCAACTGTTTGGTTTGAAAGTTCAACTGTTTGGTTGAAAATTCAACTATTTGGTTTAAAATTCATGTATTTTGTTGAAAATTTGTCCTTTTTGTTAGAAATCAACTGTTTTTGATTGAAAATTGAAATATTTTTTGGTTGAAGTATCAACTATTGAATTTTTCATTCAGAATTCTTCTTTATTGGTTAAAACTTCAACTAGCTGGTTATAATTTGAAATACTTTGTTAAAAGTTCATTTTTCTGGTTGAAGATACATACCTCTCTGGTTACAAATTCGTCTTTTTATTTAAAAATTAATTTTTTGAAGTGCAAATTTAACTTTTTCATTTCTGGTTGAAAATTGATCCTTATTAGTTGAAAATTCATGTATTTTGTTAAAAATTCGTATTTTTTTGTATAGAAAATTAATCTTAATTGAAAATTCATATTTTTGGGGTTAAAAAGTTCAACTATTTGGTTGAAAAATTCCTTTATTTTTTGAAAATTCATATTTTCGGGCTAATAATGTAACTGTATTGTAGAAAATTCGTGTTTTTAGGTCGAAAATGCATCTTTTTTGCTAGAAAATTAATCTTTTTTAATAGAAAATTCAACTATGCTGTTGAAAAGACCCTTATTTGTTGAAAATTCATATTTTCGTGTTAGAAATTCAACTGTTTTGTAGAAAATTCTTCTTTTTGGTTTGAAATTTGAACAGTTTGGTAGAAATTGCAACTATTTGGTTAAAAAGGAACTTTTAGTTGAAAATTCAACTGCTTTGTAGAAAAATCGTCTTTTTGGCTTGAAAATTGGACAATTTTATAGAAACTAAAACTGTTTTGCTAAAAATTACCTATTTTATTCAAAATTAATTGTTTTGTTGAAAATTCATATTTTGGGATTGAAGGTTTAACTTTATTGTAGAAATTCGTCATTTTGGGTTGAATATTCATCTTTTTTGCTAGTCATTTACTCTTTTTTAGTTGAAAATTCAACTGTTTGTTTAAAAATAACCTTTTTGTTGAAAATTCATACCTTCGGGTTAAAATTCAACTGTTTTATAGAAAATTCGTCTTTTTGGCTTGAAATTTGAACAATTTAATAGAAACTTCAACTATTTTGTTGAAAATTACCTATTGTGTTCAAAATTAACTTTTTTGTTAAAAATTCATATTTATTTGTTGGAAATTCAACTGATTTGTTAAAAATTCGTATTTAGTTGAACATTCATTTATTTTGTGGAAACTTCATCTTTTTTATAGAAAATCGATCTTTTTCGTTGAAAATTAATCTATTTGGTTGTAAATGTAACGGTTTGGTTGAAAATTAATTTTTTTTTTTTCAAAATTCATCCTTTCGGGATTAAAAGTCAAATGTTTTCTAAAAAAATCTACTTTGAAACTCAATTCTTTTGTTAAATTCATCTTTTTGGGTTGAAAATGCATTTCTTGTAATAGGAAATTCATCTTTTTGGGTTAAAAATTCAATTATTTGGTTAAAAGTAACCTTTTTTGTTGAAAATTCATATGTTCGGATTAACAATTCAACTGTTTTGTAGAAAATTCTTCTTTTTTGCTTGAAATTTGAACAGTTTGGAAGAAAATTCAACTGTTTGGTGAAAAAAGAACTTTTGGTTGAAAATTCAACTGTTTTGTAGAAAATTCGTCTTTTTGGGTTGAAAATTCATATTTTGGGATTGAAAACTCAACTGTTTTGTTGAAAAATCGTCTTCTTGGTTTGAACATTCATCTTTGTAGTTTGAAAGTTCAACTATTTGGTTAAAAATTCAACTTTTCGGTTGAAAATTGGTTTCTTTTGCTTGAAAGTTCAACTATTTCGTTGTAAATGCAACTATTTGATTGAAAATTCACCTTTTCACAGCTTTAAAAGTCAAATGTTTTCTAAAAAATTCGAATTTTCACTTGAAAACTCAACTTTTTTGTAGAAGATTCGTCTTTTTGGGTTGAAAATGCAACTACTTTATTGAAAATGCAATATAATTTCGACTTGAAATCTTAGGAATACGAGTATAACACCTACATGAACTTTATGGAAAAAACGTATTCCCCTAATTTTGTGAAAAATCACCCTTATTTTCCCTGTTTTGAAGTCTGGACTCATTAAAACCACGTAGACGTTTAAATGAGTCAAAACTACACGAATAAAAGTTCTAAAAATAAAAATTAATTAATTTGGAAGTCTTTCAGCTTTATTCTAATTAATAAAAATATTTTACAGTAGTTTTCCAAGTAGTCCTGGTCCACTGCTCGCCTTCGCTACTGATGTTATGTCAGAACAAGCATTGAGACATTGTTCCCCAAAGCCGATAATTGTTCATTGTCTAAACGGTGGACCTCTCAGTGGATTATTTTTGATCGCAACTGCTGCAGTGTGTCACGTTCGAGCAGGTCACGGGATTGTTGATGTACCTTTGGTATTTTCAAGTCTTGTAAAGTTTCGCAAAGGTCTGGTTGACAAGGATTCACTGCAGTTTGGTTACCGCATGGTTCTTTATCAGGCTCAAGACACTCTAATGAAAAGTACGTAGAGATTCTTTATTATTTATATCTATTACAGGGTGTCTACTCAGCTGGAAATCCTGAAAACTCTGGTATTGTCAGGGAATTTTTATATATCTGAGAAACCCTGGAACTTTCAGGGATTTTTTTGACAGACAGGGGATTTATTCGAGAGCGTGCTTACATTTTTATAATTATAATATAATATTAAATAACAATGTTTTTTCAATTTTAGAAGTAGCTTTATATTACTCGATTTAACTATTTTGTTGAAAGTTCTTTCTTTTTGGGATTGGAAATTATTTTTTTAAACTGAAAATTTAACTATTCTATTTTTGGTTGAAAATTTGTGTAGTTTGTTGAAAATTAGTAATTGGTAGATAAATAATCTTCTTGGTTGAAAAATTCATATTTTTACTTAAAAATTCAACAGTTTGGTTCAAATTTTTTTTCTCTATTGACTGAAAAGTCTTTCTTAGTTGAAAATTCACCTGTTTTGGTTGAACTCAATTGTTTTTATGTTTAATTAAAATCTTTTTTGAATGAAATATCAGCTATTTGGTTGAAAATGTAACTAATTCGTTGAAAATTGTTCATTATGGTATAAAATTCATCTATTCGGTCAAAAGTTCAACTATTTGGTTTAAAATTAACTTTTTCGTTGAAAATTCTTTTTTGCGATTTAAAAAATACATTATTTTGTATAAAATTGGTCTCTTTTGGTAAAAATTTCATCTTTTTGGTTAAAAATGCGGTTGGTTAAAAATAATCTTTGTTCGTTGAGGATTCAACTAGTTTATTGAAAATTTTTCTTTTTGGTTGAAACTCAATTTTTTTAAATAAAAATTTACCTATTCAATCTTTGGTTGAAAATGTATCTTTTTCAGTAGAAAAATCACGTTTTTTGGTAAAAATTTATTCTTCTTGGTTGAAAATTCATGTTTTGGTTGAAAATTCATCTCTTTGATTCAAAATTTAACTATTTTATTGAAATTTCTTTCTTTTTTTTTTTGAAAGTTGATCTCTTTGGTTGAAAATTTAACTAATCTGTAGAAAATTCATTTATTCTGTTAAAATTTCATATTTTATGGTAGAAAATTAAACTTCTTGGTTAAGAATTCATATTTTTTGTTAAAAATTAAACTATTTCAGTTAAAGATTCATCATTTTAGTTGAAAATTCGTTTTTATTTTGGTAGAAAATCAATTTTTTTCCTCAAAATTTAACTATTTAATTATTGGATGAAAATTTATCTTGTATAATTGAAATTTCATGTTTTTGGTTGAAAATTCGCCTTTTTATGGTAGAAATTTATTCTTCTTGGGTCAAAAATTCATGTTTTAGTTGAAAATGCATCTCTTTTGTTCAAAATTCAACTACTTTCTTGTAAATTTTTTTTTTTTTTAAATTGATCTCTCTGGTATAAAATTTAACTGTTTTGTTGAAAATTCATGTATGTTGTTAAAAATTCGTATTTTATGGTAAAAAATTAATCTTCTTGGTTGATAATTCATCTTTTTGGTTGAAAAATAAAATATTACAGTTAAAGATTCATCATTTTAGTTGAAAATTCATCACTGTGTTTGAAAATTTATCTAATTTGTTCAAAATTCGTTTTCTTTGTGCGTTGGAAATTAATTTTTTTAACTGAAAATTTACCTACTCTCTTTTTGGTTGGAAATTTATGTAGTTTGTTGAAAATTAGTAATTGATAGAAAATTAATCTTCTTGGTTGAGAATTAATCTCTTTGGTTTAACATTCAACTAATAAAGAAAAATATTTATCATTTTAGTTGGAAATTTATCTTTTTGTTTCAAAATTAAACTATTTTAGTTGAAAATTTATCACTTTGTTTCAAAATTTTAATATTTTGTTGAAAAATAGTTTTTTTGGTTGAAGATTCATAACTTTTATTAAAAATTCATATCTTTTGTTGAAAATTTGAATATTTTGTTAAAAATTCGTCTTTTTGTGGTTGAAAATTAATTTTAAGAACTGAAAATTGAATTACTCAACTTTTTGTTGAAAATTTATCCTTTTTAGTTGAAAATTCCTGTTTTTTGTTGAAAAAACTTTTTTTCCCTTTTTTGCCTTTTTGTTATAAAATTATTCTTCTTGGTTGAAAATTCATGTTTTATTTGAAAATTTATCTTTTCGAGTCAAAATTCGACTACTTGGTTGCAAGTTAAACTCTTTTATTAAAAATTAATTTTTTGTTTGGCAGAAGATTTTTTGTGTTGAAAATTAATTTTTTTAACTGAAAATTCAACTATTTAATTTTTTCGTGGTTTTTTGTTGAAAATTTGTCCTTTTTCTAGAAAATTATTCTTTTTGGTTAATAATTCATCTTTTACTTGAAAATTAATCTTTTTGGTTGAAAATGCCAATACTTGATTGAAGTTAAACTCTTTTTAAAAATTCATATTTTTGGTTGATGTTTCATAATTTTTATTGAAAATTCATTTCTTTGGTTGGAAGTTTAATTATTTTGTTGAACAAAATTCATGTTTGAACAGACTTTTGAACACTATTTTATTAAAAATTCGTTTTTTTTTAATTAATTTTTTTAGCTGAAAATTTTACTTTCAATTTTCCAACAATTTGGTTGAAAATTGATCTTTTTTAGTTGAAAATTGAGGTATTTTGTTGATAATTCTTCTTTTTTTTTTGTAGAAAATTTAACTATTCGGGTAAAAGTTCATAGATTTTGTTGAAAATGTAATATTTTTACTTGAAAATATAGGAAATTAAAACGTTTCAAGCGTACTCAAAAGAATATATTTTCCTATTTTTGTGAAAAATCTTCTTATTTCCTTATTACTTATTCGATGGTGATGAGATATTTAAGAATATCTTGTAATATAATTTGTCAAAGCTTTCTAAATCAAACATATTAATTAAATCCCTAGAAACTTGTACCATTAAGAAATTACTCATTTTTGACAAAGTTACCTGGAAAAATCTTGAGACACCTGGAAAGAACCTGGAATTGTCAGGGAATTTTTCGCCAGGATTTGAGTAGACATCCTGTATTAGTTTGTTTCTTTAAACAATGAGATATTATTATATTAATTTGATTATTGATTGCATAGGAGGAATTTTGTCATCAACGCGGCCGACTTTTGAAAGTTTCGAGGAAATGAAGAAAGGAAAGGCGATGAGAAAGACACAACATTGCCATCCATCAGATGATTTTCTTCACAATTTTGCAGCGGGTATGCAGCATGGTATTGCTTCACAACAAGGTAAAGGATTGCTTCTTATATAATTGTTAAGTCCTGACTGAAATAAATATATTGTTTTCCCAGGAAAAATATGAGACACGTATTTTTTGTTTTTTGACCAACAAATTTTTTCACGAACTTAGGGCTTCTTGTATACTTGGGTGAATTATGAAAAATTTAACGAAAATTTGCTTTAAAAAGTTATATCTTGGAACAAATTGACATAATTTAATTTTCTTCGTGGCAGCTTATATAGAAATGTACTCTCTTTAAAATTCCTTAAAGAAATTTTAAAGGTTTTAAAAATTATTAAAATGGCTTACATTTGTCAAAAAAACTAAAAAGTGGATTTTCTCAAAAAGACCACCTTTAATTTTGTCCTTCATTATTTTCTAGAGTCATAGTAATATCAGGGAAACATTCTGTCGAAAAATACCGAAAATATAATTATCGGACTAGAACATTTTTGTAGTTTCTAATTACCGAAAAAAAAATAAAACTCCCTAATATATTTAGTAGCGAAATTGAAATATTCCAAAAGTGAAAGTTAATGAAATTAGAAAAATCTAGAAATATCAAATTTTTTAGTTTTTGAAACAAGAATTTTCAAAATCCCGAAATTTCTACTTCACGAAATTAGTAAATCGCCGAAAGTTTCTTATTACTTAAATTTCAAAAGAGCTCTTCAAAATTTCAAACTATGCACGTATACCTGTAAAATAAATAAACGTCGGTAGTTGAGAATTCGGGGAAATTATTTAGTTTCCGAATTTACTAATTTTTGAAATTTGAATTGTTAGAATTTTGAACATTCGAGTTTTAAAATTTCGGGAAGTATGTAATTTCTGGAATTTCGTCAATTACTGAATTTTTTTAGTTTCTTCAACTTTTACTCTCGGAATACATATTTCAATTTCGCTAATAAACATTTTCGGTAGTTGTTTGTTGTTGATATTTTTCGCAAATTATCTGTTTCGGTATTTTTCAATTTTCGGGATTTTCGGCAGTTATTTCATCCCGATGATAATTTTCCGAAAATTATGATTCTATGAAAATTAAGTCACAAGTTTCTTAACATAATTTTAGGAAAATTCAGTTACAAATTTCGTAATTTTTAGTTACAATTACGAAATTGGTGATAAACAAATTTTACTTTTCGATTAACGTATGTTTTATGCGGTTGCATGTAAAAGAAAATTACGAAACTTTTTCTTTCTAATTTAAGGCTAAATTTACGAAAAATCCGTTACAATCTCGTAATTTTATAAAAAACTTCGAAAAATTCAGTTACAAACTTCGCAAAGTTCAGAATATTGCAAATAGTGTACACTTGCAGTTGAATACTTACGTTTGAATATTCCATCATTTTAGTTGAAAATTCATGTTTTTCGGTAAAAATGAGTTTCTTAACTGAAAATTTAACTACTCAATTTTTGGTTGAAAATTCATTGTTTTGGTTTAAGATTCATCATTACAATTGAAACTTAATCTCTTTGGTTGAAAATTTAAATATTTAGTAGGAAATTCGTTTTTTTTTAATTTAATTTTTTTTAATCGTACATTTAACTATTTTAACCAAAAGTTTAACTATTTAAATGAAAAAAAAAAATTTCTTCAAAATTAATTTTTAAACTGTAAATTTATCTAATCTAATTAAATATTCCATTATTTTAATTGAATATTCATCTATTTACTTGAAAATCAATTTTTGTAACTGAAAAATTAACTATTAAATTTTTTGTGGAAAATTGATCTTTTTCACTTTAGAAATTCACGTTTTTTGTTGAAAATTCGTCTTTTTTTTGTTGAGAATTATTATTTTTTGGTTGAAAATTAATTTTTTGAACTAAAAATTTAGCAATTCAATTTTTAGATGTAAATGATCTTTCTTAGTTACAAATTCACGTTTTTTGTCGAAAATTCATCTTTTGTGATACAAAATTAATCTTCTCGGTTCAAATTTCATCTTTTTGGTTGAAAATTCAACTATATTCCAGTTGAAAATTCATCATTTCAGTTGAAAATTAATCGTTTTGGTTGAACATTCAACTATTCCAATTGGAGATTCATCATTTTGGTTGAAAATAGAAGTATATTGTTGAAAATTATTATTTTTTGGTTAAAAATTAATTTTTTAACTGGAAATTTAACTGTTCCATTTTTATTGACAATTTATTTTTTTTAGATGAAAATTCAATTATTTAGTTGAAAATTCATTTATTTGGTTGAAACTTCATCTTTTTTTTATAGAAAATCAATCTTTTTCGTTAAAAATTAAACTATTTGGTTAAAAATGCAAATATTTGATTGAAAATGCAATATTTTGACCTAAGAAGTTAGGAATTTGAATTCCAAATATTAATATGTTAACGGTTAAATATGCGAAATGATATACGTATTCCGATTGTTTTAAAAAATGTGAAATACTTTAATGGCTCTATACTATAAAAAATTCGACCTGGAGCATTTTTGAGATACCTGTCAAAAATCTGGAATTGTCAGGGAATTTTTTTCCAGGATTTGAGTGGACACTCTGAAGCAGCCCTAAGTTCGCGAAAAAAGTTTTTTGTTGAAAAACAAAAAATATGTGTCTCATATTTTGCCTTGGAAAACAATATATTTCAGCGCCAATTATCAGGGTCAGTCTGCCCGATTTCATAATTATGAAATCGGTCACATTGAAATTTATAACTGATCTTCTGTACTGTGTTTTTATATACCTGAAAAACCCTGGAACTTTCAGGGATTTTTTTTACAGACAAGGAATTTATTCAAGAGCGTGCTTAAATTTTTTCAATTGTAATATAAAATTAAATAAAAATGTTGTTTCAATTTTAGAAGTAGCTTTGTATTACTCGATTCAACTATTTTGTTGAAAGTTCATTTTTTTGGGATTGGAAATTATTTTTTTTAACTGAAAATTGAACTATTCTATTTTTGGTTGAAAATTTATGTAGCTTGTTGCAAATTAGTAATTGGTAGATAAATAATCTTCTTGGTTGAAAAATTCATCTTTTTACTTAAAAATTCAACCGTCTGGTTGAAAATTTTTTTCTCTCTTGACTGAAAAGTCTTTCTTAGTTGAAAATTCACCTTTTTTGGTTGAATTCAATTGTTTTTTATTTTTACTTAAAATCTTTTTTGCATGAAATATCAACTATTTGGTTGAAAATTCGTCATTATGGTATAAAATTAATCTATTTGTTCGAAACTTCAACTATTCGGTTTAAAATTAACTTTTTCGTTGAGAATTCTTTTTTGCGAGTTAAGAAAATAAATTATATTGTATAAAATTCGTCTCTTTTGGTAAAAATTTCATCTTTTTGGTTAAAAGTAATCTCTTTTGGTTGAGGATTCAACTAGTTTATTGAAAATTTTTCTCTTTGGTTGAAACTCAATTTTTTTAAATAAAAATTTAACTATTCAATCTTTGGTTGAAAATTGATCTTTTTCAGTAGAAAAATCATGTTTTTTTTTTGGTTAAAATTTATAGGAGGTCAGCCTACCTCAGCAGCCAGACCAAATACACCACAGAGTATTTCATCAACCTCGCAGGAGAAGCCTGACGTCGTGGTAGATCCATTGAGCCAGTTAGATCCTCTCTGGACCATCAGAAGATAGTCACTAATTGTATAATAATGTTCGATTTCTATACGAGAGAACGAAGAATGCAAAGAAGTTAGATTGTGAGTATGAGTAACGGCATTCGAGATAATCATGTACATAGCTTAGGAAAATGGATGAACGTCATGCATCTGGACACGATCCTGTGTATTTAATTAGCCATAGAATTGAACAAAAAAATTCTTCGAAAATTTTTCCTTACAAAATTAACAGCAGACTTGTTAACTTCTGGACCAAATTTGCAGAATTTCAGTTACTCTTCGGGTTTTACAGTTGGTATTACCGAGAAAAATTTATAATTTTTGAGGAAGTTACTTAAGGACTAGTGAATTTCGAGAAGAAATAAGAAAATAAAACTTTTTAAACGATTTTTGAAAAGTTTTGAGTAACGCTTTTAGGCTGCTTGAGAGTTTTGCTTTCGCATGAGTGATTTTATTGAATTGAACAGACTGATTAGATTACTGAAAGCTTAACTGATTTTTAAGAGCAGCGGATTCGATCACAGTTTGAAATGCAGGATCAGGATTTATGTAATATTTTAATACTTTGCTACGATAAAAAACAGAAGTTAGTGACAGCCATCGAATCTGAAATATGCAAGAAGAATGAATTGTGTATGTAAAGTTTGCTTGGCAAATAAGAAAATAAAAAATGTACGATTCTCAATTACCAAAATATTGTAGAGATTATTTTCTTGGATTTTATATGTATATATTTTTTTAAGATTAAGTAGACATGACTTATTGAGTATACGCTCTTTCTTTGTTTTCGGTATTATTATTAATTTTAATTTTATTTTATTATTTTAATTATTTTTAAATTTAATTATCTATTAATTTTGAAAGTTTCCAATTAGAAAGTATGTAATTTTCAAAGTTTTTAGAATAATTACACTTTAAAGGTTCACAATATTTAAAATTCTTCAGTTTTAAACGCTGAATTTTAAATTTAACATTTAAGTTTTAAACTGCATTATATATTCAAAAACAGGGTAATTTTACTTCTTAATTTTTGGCTTTAAATCCTAATTTTTGATATTATTAAACATTTTCTTAAATCACAAAAAAGAAATTTTATTGCTACAATTTATATTTATATAATTTATCTATATTATTATAAATCATTTATCAACTAATTGCTTCAAATTTAACAATTAAATTATCTCAATAACTCTCCTTTTATTATGATATTTATTTATTATTATTATTATTATTTATAGGTATACTATATATACACTATTTAATTTAATAAAATATTTAATTTTAATTATTTTAGTTGAAATTATTTTTAATCTCCAATAAATTTAATTAATTCTTATTATTATTTAAATAAATATAATAAATTTAAATTTAAACGGCGATTTTCAGGAAAATTTCACTATTATATCTTTCAAAATTGTACAACTTGATGTTCAAAGCCTTGATAGTCAGTTTTGAATATAATAATTTTAGATTTAAATATACTAATTTGTTCGGTTTCAATTTTAAACTTACAAAATTGTCTAGTTTTTTTAATTCTTCGAAATCGTAGAATATTGATAGTTGACTTGATAGTTGCACAATTTTTATTTTAAAGGATTTCTAATTAAACAATTTTGAATTGTATGTCTCCAGAAAAAATTCAAAACAATGCAAAATTAAGACAATAATTTCTTAAATATCAGAAGATTTTATAACTAGGCATTAAATAATAAAATTCCTTTTTACTTTAAAATATTCCAAAATATTGAGCATTTCAAACTCAACTTTTAAAAAAGACAATATCGAATTGAGAAGCTCAAAACTGTCCATTTCAAACATTGGAATCATATATTGCAAACTTGTTTATTTTTTTTTATTTTAAATTTTCGATGTAATATCTTAAACTGTCCGATTTTTAGTTTAGATTTATAGTTCTAAATTGTCAGTTTTTCCTTTTCATAAGTTCTAATTTTGCAATTAAAACTGAAATGGTAGAATTTTGAAAAATATAATTAACAATTTGAAAATTGTGAAATTTTTAATGATTTAAATTTACTTAAAATAATTGAAATTGTAAAGGGTTTGAGTATACAAAAGTTATGTCACAATTTTTGGCAACTAAATTTTTTCATTTTTAATGTTTCCCGTCTAAAATTACCATTTATTTTAACCTTTTTTTTTAGAATAATTCAATTTTAAACGTTTATAATTGAAAAATGTCCATGTTAAACGGTGAAAATGACGATGAATTTATTAATTGTCAAATATTAATAGTTTCGAATTAAAAATTATTTAAATTCAAAAGTTTAAAATCTGAAATCATGTAATGTCGATATTCTTCAATTTAAAATAAAACGGTTAAATTTTCCCAATTTTAGTCTGAAATTTTTCAATTTTGAGAGCTTCGGTTTACAAATTTTTTAAACACTTTCAATTTGAAATTATACAATTTTAAACCCATTTTTTTAGAAATGATACACGTTCAATTCCATTTTATTTCATTCGAAATATTGTCCTTTTTTCAAAATTTTACCTTATCTAAAATAGTTGTAATTGGAACGTTTTCAATTCAAAATCGTTCAATATATTTAAAAAAATTTCCAAACGCTTTAAATTCGAAGTTATTAATTATTGTTTCTAAAATGTTTAAAACTTAATATTTAAAAATTTGGTAAATACTGCATTTTTAATTTTTTATATATTTTTAATTTCAGGAAATAAAAATCCTTTGGATTAATATTTTAATTGAGTTAAACGGGTTAAGACTTTTTATTTTAGACAATTTTTTCTGAATCGGAAGAAAATTTTTTAAACATTTTCATTCCATTGGAAATAAAAAGAACTTTAACATTAATATTATAAAGTATATTTTATATTTTAAAAATAATAAAAATGCATTTACTGCTGGTCTAATAATATAACTCATATTCCTGAGGTCGATTTTTTTTTTAAGTAACAATACGAAAATATAAAATTGGACCGATGAAAAACTTATCCTAGTAGAATATGAACCTCTTCAAATTTTCTTCACATTTGTCAATATCTAACTCGTATACCATTTTTTTTTTAATGCGAGTAATCGACTTTTTTACATTTTTGTCACTAGCCCTCTACTTAGATTCAACTTTCAATTGAGGACATTAATAATTAAATAATTTCTAATTTATGCTTTATAATCAGACAATTCTGAATTAATAGCGTTTTTAACATTTTCTAATTGTGTGAATTCTTATTCAAAGTTTTAAAAGCATTTTTTTCAAATTGCAAAACTTAATTTAACTTAAATCTTAGTAGTTCAATATTTTTAGGTTGAAAAAGTTCCAAAACGATTAATTTAAAATTCAATTATAAATCAAATGAATAATTTCAATTGTATAGTAGGGTGGTCCATACAAATTAAGGTTCGAATTTTCAATTTTTTAAATATTTAAAGTTTTTAAATCATTTTTATCAAATTCTACAATGTAATTTAGGGTGGTTGAACATTTTTAAGTTTCAAACTTTTCAAAACGATTAATTTAAAATTCAATTATAAATAAATGAATAATTTGAATTATATAGTAAGGTGGTCATAAAAACTAAAGTCAATTTCAAAATATTTTTATTTTTAAATAATTTTTTTCATTTTGCAAAACTTAATTCTTAGTCTTTGAACATTTTTAAAGTTTTAAAACGATTAATTTAAAATTCAATTATAAATAAAATGAATAATTTTAATTGTATAGTAGGGTGGTCCATAACAATTAAAGTTCAAATTTAGGCAATTTTTAAATTATTTAAATATTTATAGTTTTTAATAGCATTTTTATCAAATTACAAAATCTCATTTTTAGGAGATTGAACATTTTTAAGTGGAAAAGGTTTCAAAACGAATAACCTAAAATTCAATTATATATAAAATGAATAATTTCAATCGTATAGTAGGGTGGTCAACAAAAATTAAAGTTCAAATTTAGTCAATTTTTAAATTTTTTAAATATTTTCATTTTTAAATAATTTTTTTCATCTTGCAAAACTTAATTCTTAGTCTTTTAACATTTTTAAGTTAAAAAGGTTTCAAAACGATTAATTTCAAATGCAATTGTAAATAAAATGAATAATTTCAATTATATAGTAGGGTGGTTCATAAAAATTAAAGTTCAAATATAGTCAATTTTTAAATTCTTTAAATATTAAAAGTTTTTAAAGCATTTTTTTCAACTTCCAAAACTTAATTCTTAGTAGTTGAACATTTTTAAGTTGAAAAAGTTTCAAAACGATTAATTTCAAATTCAGTTATTAATAAAATGAATAATTTCAATTATATAGTAGGATGTTTCATAAAACTTAACGTTCGAATTTAGTCAATTTTTGATCACTAAACAATTTTTTTTTTAATATTCAAAGTTTAAAAAACATTTTTTTTTATTGCAAAATGTAATTCTTAGTAGTTGAACATTTTTAAGTTGAAAAAGTTTCAAAACGATTAATTTCAAATTCAGTTATAAATAAAATGAATAATTTCAATTGTATAGTAATAAAGAATTTTAAAAGTCAATTTTTTATTCAAATTTTTAAATTGTTTAAATCGTTTAAATATTCAAATTAAAGCGAATGCAGCGCCATCTACGTGAGTGATTTTAAATGTTTTTGACAGCTTTTGAGGTTACCTGAAAAGTGCACCCACAAAATAATAGGCTTTTCATCAAAGAATTGGATTTATTATTCATTTTTAGTGCAGTTAATACCACAACTGGAACATTCCTGAGTTTCCTAAAATATAGAACTGCCAGTGTCAACACAAATGTGACAAAATCAAGAGCACATGTATCGCACCGACAACTCCTAACCTAAAGTTTTCGACTGCGTAGTTTTATGAATTTTGTATATGTAATTAATATAAATTAACAAAAATGATTGTCGTGACTTGTCAGCGATTGTTGATGAAATCTACTTTATGTATGAATTTTAATCATTTGCGTAATGCTGGGATTGTTTTCTTGCAATCTCAGAGAATGCTTGTGACGGTATTTTCGCCGCTTCTTCGCACGAGTTCAAAAGTAGATTATCAGAATTTATTTAATTCTGATCCGCAATTTTCTACTCTTCAAAAAGGAAGTGGTTCGAAGGGAATTCAAGAAAATATTTCATCGCTGCAGATGAAAAAAAGACCTTTAAGGAAAAAGAAATCTTTCTTTGATGAGGAAGACATTCCAGCTCCGGGGGTAAGACATTTCTATTTCTAGAAATTGGTTCTTTAGTGATTTAAACTTGAAAATTAGAAACTAATTACCCATTTACTTTCTAATTATTTTAAAATTTGGTTTTATTTCTTTCTTCAACTCTTCAAAGAAAAAAAAAAGACGAGATTGGTTCGAATTGTGTATGAGCTTCAAATTGTTTTTATTTCGTCATTAATTTTATCAGCTAAGTTTTCATTTTAACAGTTCAAAATTACATACTTAATAATCGTACATGCTATAAATTGAGGAATCATTTTTTCAGAATTTGATCCTCCTAATTGTCAGACCTTATTTTTAGTTTTTTTCTGAAATTTTTAACCACTAAAACCTCAATCAAAAAAGATTTTTGAGTCAATAAAGAAAAAAAATTTATCCAAAATGTAGAATTTTCAATCCACAAGATTAATTTTCTACTATACAAGACGAATTCTTAACAAAATACATCAATTTTGAACAAAATAGTGGAATTTTCAAGCTAAAAAGACAAGCTTTCTACAAAACAGTTGCATTTTTAATCAAATAATTAGTTTTTCTACAAAGAAGATAAATTTTCAACCAGGAAGATTAATTTTCTACCAAAAGAAATAAATTTTCAAAAAACTACATGAAATTTTCAACAAACAGTTGAATTTTTAAGCTAAAAAGATCAATTTTCAACAAAAATGGAATAGTTAAATTTTCATTTAAAAAAATGAATTGTGAATATAAAAAGAACGCATCTTCTACAAAACAGTTGAATTTTCTTCCAAACTGTTCAATTATTAAGTCCAAAGATAAATTTTTTGTACAAAACAGTTGAATTTTCAACCCCAAAAATATGAGGTTTTAGCAGAAAAGTTCGTTTTCAAACAAATAGTTCAATTTTAAGTTTTAAAAAATTAGTTTCTAACCCAAAAAGGAAATTTTCTTTAAAGTACATCAATTTTTAACCAAATAGTTGAAGTTTCAACCAATAAGATTAATTTTCTACCAAAAAAGACAAATCTTCAACAAACTGCATAAATTTTCAACCAAATAGTTAAATTTCTTAACTAAAAAATAAAAAATGTTAACCAAAAATAGAATAGTTAAATTTTTATTTGAATAAATTAATTTTCAATAAAAAAAGGAATCTTCTACAAAACAGTTGAATTTTCTACCACATAGTTGAATTTTCTTCCAAATTGTTGAATTTCCAAGACCAAAAGAGGAATTTTCTACATAAAACAGTTCAATTTTCAACCCGAAAATATGAAGTTTCAACAAAAAAGTTAATTTGCAATCAAATAGTTAAATTTTAAGTTAAAAAATTAATTTTTACACCAAAAAGGAACATTTCCACAAAGTAGTTCAATTTTCCACCAAAGAGATGGATTTTTTACTAAAATTATGAATCTTCAAACAAAAAAATGAATTTTTAAGAAAGTAGTTCAACTTTCAACCAAGAAATTGAATTTTCAACCTAAAAATATGAATTTTCAATAAAAAATATAATAGTTATTTGAAGAAAAAACATTTTAATTGTTGATAAAACACAATTGACTTTAACCGAAAAGGCCGAAATCAAAATCAATAAAATCCATGAGATCTTTAGCAATCTCATGCAAAAATTTTCAGTCACATGCAATCTTTTGCAATTCCATCCAATCTTGTAATCTTACAATCTTGCAATCTAGTGTGCACCAAATTTCCGAATAATTAACTCCTCGGTTTTTATAGTTTTGGAAAGTTAAAGCATTGGCCACCGCCGAGGAATATAATTTAGAAGGACTTATGGATGGTCTTCTAAAACAAGATTTGTACATACCCCAAAAAATTCGCACATCTACTAAACGTACGTTCAATATAACGATTATTCGCTTAATTACCATGAATGTGAAATATTACTCCACCGAAGGATTTGAACTATTCTAATTTTCATTTCAAAAACTATAAAGTTCTTGATTTCTTCTATAAAAAGTTACATTGAAAACAAAGTAAAAATCTGACAAAATCATACCATTATTTTTCATTTTAATAATAACAAAACAGGACAAATAAAGGCTTGTGATTTGTATTGAAAAATATTTTTATAGCCGTGCCTGACGTTGTTCAAGCTGTGGCCAAATACGAAGTTGGTGAAGAACCTCGAGAAATTTACTTTTTCCGAGAGGGCACAATTGTTATGTGGAATATTTCAGAATTGGAACTAGGAAATGTTTTACAGTTTTTAAGGAAATATGAAGACAACAGTTATTCCGACGAATTAGTTCAAGCAGAGGGAGAAGTTATGACGTACACCTACTGTAAAAATGGGTAAAAAATCTATACTAAATTTGATTTTAAGGTCTGATGATCAGTGGTGTAGTCCTACAAGAAAAAAGTGGCCTGGCGGTACTTTTCATAAACTACGTTACCAGTTTGAGGGGGGAGAGGGCTAAAAAATAAGGTTGTAACAGGCGGGGGGATTACGTGGAAATATCGTTACGAACTTAGATAACATTCAGAAATTAAACCCAATATGAAAATCCAACTATATTTTTCGGTAAAAGTTTATTTTTTATTGAAAAGGCTACTATTATATTTTTGTTTTGAAATTCATCTCGTTTGATTACAAATTCTATTATTTGGTTGAAAATTTAACTATTTTGTTGAAAATGCAACTATATTGTTAAAAAGTCACCTTTTTTCATCAAAAATTCAACTACTTTGTTAAAAATTCATTTTTTTAGTTGAAGGTTGAAAATCTAACTATTTTTATGAAAAATCGTTTCATGTTTGGTTGAAAATAAATTTTTTAAACTGACAATATAACTATTCCATATTTGGTTAAAAATTGATCTATTTAGTTATAAACTTATATTTTTTAGTTGAAAGTTCAAATTTTTGGTTGTAATTTCGTCTTTCTTGGTAGAAATTTAATCTTCTGGGTTGAGAATTTATTCTTTTTGTTTAAAAATGTAATTGTTTGGTTGAAATATCAACTTTTACATGCTTCGTTGAGAATTCATCTTTTTTGGTTGAAAAGCCGATTATATGACTTAAAGTTGAACTATACTTTGTAAGAAAATTATTTTTTATTTATTACGGATTCATAATTATAGTGAAAATTCAACTATTTGCTTTTAAATGAACTTTTATGTTAAAAATTCTACTGTTTCGTAGAAAATGTATCTTTTTGGCTTGAAAATTCAACTATTTTTTTGAAAATTAAACTTTTTGGTTAATCTCGGTCATCTCGGCTTGAAAATGCAACAATTTTGTAGAAAATGAAACTATTTTGTTAAAAATTAAACTTTTTGGTTGGAAATTAATGTTTTTTCTGAAAATTTTACTATTACACATTTGGTTGAAACTTTATCCTATCTTTTTAATTGAAAATGCAACAATTTTATTGAAAATTCGTTTTTTTTTTGTCAAATTTTTTTTGATCAGAGTTTTCATCTGAAAATGTAACTACTCCATTTTTGGTTGAAACTTTATCCTGTATATTTTATAAGTGAAAAATTCAACTATTTGGTAGAAAATTCATGTATTTTGTTGGAAAGTTTCTTTTTGGGTAGAAAATTAATGTTGGTTGTTGAAAATTCAACTATTTGGTAGAAAATTAATATATTTCGTTAAAAAGTCATTTTTGGGTATGAAACTATTCTTGTTTGTTGAAGAAGAACCTTTTTGGTTGAAAATTGAACTATCGTATTAAAAATTCATCTTTCTTGATTAAAAATGATCTTTTTTGTTAAAAATTCATCTTCTCCGATTTAAAAGTCCACTATTTTCTAAAACATTCAACTTTTTAGCTTAAAAACTTTACTCTTTTGTTGAAAATTTATCTTTCATGGTAGAAAAGTCATCTTTCTTGGTTAAAAATGAACTTTTTTGATGAAAATTCAACTGTCTTTTAAAAAATTTGTCTTTTTGTCTTGAAAATTCAAATATTTGATTGAATTTTAATCTTTTTTGTTTGAAACTTCAACCATTTGATTGAAAATGCATTTTTGTATGCTGAAAATTCAACTACTTAGTAAGAAATTCAACTATTTTGTTAAAAATCTAATTATTTTTGGAAAATTTTACTATTTTGTTAAATTTATAATTTTTGGTCGAAAATTTAATTATGTTGTTAAAAATTCATCCTTTTGGATTGAAAATTAATCTTTTGTGGTAGAGAAGTTTTCGTTCTTGGTTCAAAAGTAACTTTTTTGTTAAAAATTCAACTTCTTCGAAAAAATTCGTCATTTTGGCTTGAAAATGGTACTATTTGTTTGAGTCTTTTACTATTTTTTGGAAGACTTGTCTCTTTCACTGGAAAATTCATCTCGTTGGTTGTTAATACAACTGTTTGGTTAATTTTGTTGTTGAAAATTCGTCTTTTTGTGCTGAAAATTAATCTGTTTGGGTAGAACATCTTTTTTGGTTGAAAATTCAACTATTTTTTTGAAAATGCAATATATTTCGGCTAGAAATCTTAGGAATTTAATGTGTTTCGTATTGAATTCAATATTTTATCTAGATTAATTTTATTTAAAAGAATTTATAAACGTAAAATTCGTCTTTAGCCAACGGCTACGTTATTTTCGGGGGAGGTCAAAAAAAGCCAAAAATTGGTAACGTAGTTTAGGGATGGCCCATAACTGGAAAAGTTTTCCGACAAAAAAGTGGCTTGGCGCCGCCACCAGGCCTTCAAAAAAGGCTCGACTACACCACTGCTGATGATGAATCTCTAAAACTTAATAAACTTAATGATCATTTATTTTCTTGTAGTAAAAAGAGTCATCTAAAAGATGGAGACATAATACTAACTTCGCATGCTAACGAGCTTGATAAGTACACTTTTTCGAATGCGATCTCGCAGTCAGTAAAATTGGGAATCTGGGAAGCTTCTCTAAATCATTATGTAGACTCGATTGAGTTCGTGACTGAAGACCTGAAAGCTGGCAGAAAAATCAAAATGACTAGAGAACAGGTGCTGAGAAAACAAGGCGAGCTTTTTGCATTGAGGCATTTAATCAATCTGAGTTCAGATTTGTTAGACACGCCTGATTTTTATTGGGAACGAGATGCCCTCGAGACTTTGTATCAACAAACTTGTGCTTATTTCGACATTGCAAAACGTACTAGGGTGAGTATATTTTGATTACTTAGTTTAACCGGGTGGCCGCAGTCAGGGATAACCTGGAAATCAGGGAAACAAATTATTTTGCTACTATTTCGACAAAAAATTACACTGAAGACACTATTTTCTCACAATTTTCCGCTAATGCCCCTATTTCTTTACTTTTCCTCGAAAAATATCTTTGAAATTCTTCGCTGATTGACGAAAATAATATGTCCGCGTAAATTTTATTTTTATTTTGAACCACTGTTTTTTGTGAATTTATTTATTAGGTCAACTTTCAATCAAGTTCTTGAATTTTCAATAAAGAAAGATAAATTATCAACAAAAAATGTAATAACTGCTTTTTCTAAGCAAGAACAAATTTTCATTTTAAAACAAAAACAGTTGAATTAAACCAAATAGGACGAATTTTCAACAAAATGGCTGAATCCTCAGCCAAAATAGAATTTTCAAACAAACAGTTGCATTTTTAACCAAAAAAGATGAATTTTCTACCAGAAGAGATGAGTTTTCAAATAAAAAAAAATTAGTTTTCAACCAAGAAAGATTTCTCAGTGAATAAAGAAAAAAAATGGCATCCAAAATGTTTTCGAGCCAAAAAGATGTGCTTTCAACAAAACAGTTGAATTTTCAACCAAGAATATTAATGTTCTACCAAAAAGATGAATTTTCAATAAAATACAAACATTTTTAACCAAATAGTTTAATTTTCTACCAAGAAGATTAATTTTCTATAAAACAGTTTAATTTTCAACCCAAGAATATGAATTATCAACAAAAAAGTTAATTTGCAACCAATCAGTTGACTTTTAAACAAAATAGTTCCATTTGCAGTTGAAAAATTAATTTTGAACAAAATAACAAATTTTCGACTAAAATTATGAATCTTCAAGAAAAAAAATGAACTTTTAAAAAAGTAGTTCAACTTTCAACTAAAAGTTGAATTTTCAACCTAGAAAGATGAATATTCAATAACGATAAATGTAACAATTGATATTTTAATTTAAAATAAAAAAACAGTTGTATTTAATCTGTAAAGACGAAATTTGAATAAAATACCTGAATCCTCAACTGAAACAGATTATTTTTCAACCAAAAAGTTGCATTTTCAACAAAAAAATTGATCTGCCACAAAAAGACGAATTTTGAAACAAAATACATCAATTTTCAGCCAAATACTTAAATTTTCTACCAAATTATTGAATTTTTTACAAAAACAGTTGAATTCTCAACCCAAAAAGAAATGTGTTTTTAAATCATTAATACGAATTCTAAGCCAAGAAAGATTTATCAGTGAATAAAGAACAAAAATTTCATCCAAAATGTTTTCAAGCCAAAAAGGCGAATTTTCTATAAAACAGTTTAATTTTCAACCCGAAAATATGAATTACCCACAAAAAGAATAATTTACAACCAATCAGTTGAGTTTTTAACAAAGTAGTTCCATTTGCAATTGAAAACATTAATTTTGAAACAAAAAAAAACGAATTTTTATCTAAAATAGGAATCTTTAAACAAAACAAATGAACATTTGAGAAAGTAGTTCAACTTTTAACCAAGAAGTTGAATATTCAACATAGAAATATGAATTTTCAACGAAAATGGTATATTTCAAAAAAAAATATTGTAATTAAAAATAAAAAAGTTGGATTTTACAAACAAAAAGTCATTTTCAACAAAATACTTGGAAAAATACTGTGAAGCCTGCGATAAATAAATAGGAATTTTGATCAATTATATACTCAAGAATAACATTTTAAATAAACCTTGAAGATCATTTTTAATACTTTTAAAATATTAGATGAAATATTTTTTAATTTTTCTTCAAAAGTAAGGTTAATTTTCCATTGATTTGATTTTTTATCTCTGAAGTGAACTTTCAACCAAGAAGCTGAATTTTCAACATAGAAATATAAATTTTGATCGAAAATTGTAATAGTTGATATTTAAAAAAAAAAACATTTTAATTTAAAATAAAAAACAGTTGAAATTAATCTTCAAAGACGAATTTTTAATAAAATACCTAAATCCTCAACTGAAACAGATTAATTTTCAACCAAAAAGTTGCATTTTTAACAAAAAAATTGGTTTTATATCAAAAAAAGACGAATTTTCAACAAACGACATAAATTTTCAACCAAATCGTTAAATTATCTACCAAATTGTTGAATTTTCTACAAAACAGTTGAATTCTCTATCCAAAAATGTGATTTTTTAACTAAAAAAGATGAAATTCCTACATAAAGAGTTGAATTTTCAAACCAAAAATATGAATTTTAATCACAATAATTGAATTTTCAATCAAAAAAACATTTGTTACTCAAGAAAGAAAACAATTTCAATCAAATTGAAGATGTTTCAAGCCAAAAAGACGAACTTTCAATAAAACAGTTGAATTTTCAACCAAGAAGTATGACTTTTTAAACAAAACTGTTGAATTTTCAACAAAAAAGTTGAATTTTCAACAAAATAATTTAAATTTTGCACCAAATAATAAAATTTTTAAATAAAAAATGAATTCTCATCCAGAAATTTAATAGTAGACTTTTCAACCGAAAATAATTAATTTTCAACCAAAAATAGTTGGATTTTCTTATTGGGTTCTATTAATTCAGTTCGAATTGAAGTTGAAAAATGAGAAAAAGTGAAAAAACTGTCAAGCAGAAAATAATAAAAGTTATGGCAGCCCTGAAAATAATAAATTAAACAATTATTAAATTCAAATTTAAAATGGTTTCATTACATTTACAAAAGATTCTTTATTAAAAATGTTACAAGATTAGAATTTTAGTTTTTAAATATTAATGGTCGTGGAAAATGAAAAATTAGTCAGGGAGAAGTCAGGGAATGTTGAAAATGAAGTTTTGCGGCCACCCTGTTCAATCAGCTTAGAAATAATGATAATGCGAAGAATTTTTTTTTAACGGAAACATCTTACTGCTTTCTTCCTTTGGTTAATTTTTTTTGTATAAAAAAATGTTTAAAAAACTATATTTGGCAGGTGATGAATGAAAAAATAAACCATTGCGTGGAACTTGTGGAGCTCTTATCTTCCCATTTAAGTGATAAACATCATGTTCGTTTGGAATGGATGATTATCGTTCTCATCATGGTAGAAGTTGTTTTTGAAATTTCTCACTATATCGACAGATATTTGGTCAAATCAGAAAAGGAGTAGAAGCCAGTAGCTTATAGGTTAGTGCTGCTAATTAATTTTTTATTAGCAAATCCAATGTATAAAATGTTGAAAACTATCTTAAGAAATATTTTAAATAATTATTTGTAAAATATAACTGTATTATAGAAAATAGTATTAATCTACTGAAATAAATTTCGAAGTGATTTTTTCTACAATTCGTGTTTTGTTGACAAAAATATTTCGGCAATTATGAACTGAAATTAATCAAATAGATTAGAAGATATTTAAAATAAACAAGGATCATTACAAATTTTTATGGACAATTGTCCGGGAGAAATCAAACGCAATTAATTTTGACGATATAATTCAGATTTTTTATTCTTTAAAATGCTTAATTTGTAGAATTTTTTTTGTTTTCAAATTCTGTATAAATGAAATAATTAACAATTTCCATATTACATGTACAACATTATATAAAATTTTGTATGGATATTATTACCGATGGCCTGGAAAAGATAATTTTTTTCTCAATCAGGATTTTAAAATTAAATATTTACATCAAATATAAAATAAATCATTTCTACGCGTATATAAACAATTTCAAATAAGGCACCAATCAACATTTCTCTAACACTTACGGATGGCAGTTAATTGTTTAAGCGTGATTTAAATTGAAGAGGAGATGTCATTAGATTAAAATGTAAAATATAATATTTTTATTATTCTTCGATCACTTAAATTGTGTCTCTATTCTGATTCACCGGAAGATTTATCCACGTGGTCGTCGCAGAGGAGCCCAAGAATTCCTTCGCTGCCATCTTGGCCGTGGCGAATTTTGTGGGTTTTGTAATCGTTCATGGTGATTTCGATCACCTTCAATAATTATAGTTTCTCTTCCAATCACGCGTTTTGCAATTGGGTAATTGTTTCCTGGCAGACACATTTCGATCTGATTACCCTGTGAAATAAAATGAAAATCCTATCTAAAAAAAAGTGATGTTACCAAATATCTCGAAAACATCGGGTAAATTGTTGTCGAAAGCCTGATTGGCTATTTAATAATTTAAATTGTTTCATATCTTATTACAGTTTTGATAACTAAATCTAGTTGTCCCTTTTTAGATATCAAAATCATAGAAAACCTTAAGCGAATTGATAAACATTTGTGATTTGTAAATACTCTTGTGCGGTTAAATTTAAACTTTCCAAAAATTATATAATAAATTATTGAAAATATTATACATGTTTTATGTTAGTGTCTTTTGCTATAATGTAGTATTTTTAAAAAAGAATTTTAATTTAAAATTATAAAGTTTCGAAGAAGACTTGAAATTTCGAAAAAAATAGGTTTTGTTAGTGTGTTTCATCGAAAATGAGCATTTTTAAACAAAAAACAACATGAAGATTCCCAATTCTCAACAATTTTAGGTTATGTTAGCGTTTTACGCCAGAAGTGGGTATTTTTAATAGAAAATTATTAGATTTGAAAGATTAAAAAATTTTCAACATTTTACGTTTTTCGGTTATTTTAGCATTTTTATAACGAAAATTGGCATTTTTAACCAAAAATCATCAGATATGAAATGTTCGTAATTTTTTCACAATTTCAACAGTTTCAAGTTATTACGTTTTTCACCGGAAATTTCGAAAAAGATTTACAATTTTGAATAATTTTCTCTCATGTTGTTAGTGTTTTTCATCTGAAATGATTATAAATGGTTAAATTGGTGTGTCTCACTCGAAATTGATATTTTAAAACAAAAATCCTTAGATTTAAATCCAATGATTTTTCTTTAGAATCATAAAATTTGCGGAACCTAACAATTTCGGATTGTGATCGTGTTTTTTTCGGAAATTGAAATTTAAAAAAAATCGTTATAGACTTTACAGAGGATTCATAATTTCTGAACAATTTTAGGTTACGTTGGCGCTTACATTGAAAATTGGTATTTTCAAACAAAACAATTTTGTATTATGATAGCGTTTTTTATCGGAAATTGGTTTTTTGAATAAAAAATTAGTAGACTTCAAAGAATATTTAAATTTTTTCAACAATTTTATGTAATTGTGGTGTGTTTCAAAATAATAAAATGTATACAAACTTGAACAATTTCGGATTGTGTTGCATTAGATTAAAAAAAAAGTTTGAACAATTTAAGGGAGTTATACGTCGAACATTGGTATTTTCAAACAAAAATTATAACTTAAACAAGATTTAGAATTTTTAAACAGTTTTGGATTATTTTAATGGTTTTCGTCTGAAATTGGTATTTTTAATTTAAAAAATGATACATATGTTAACAATTTCAAAGAAGATGCACAATTTTAGAACAATTTTAGGTTATGTTGGCGTTTTACATCTGAAATCGGTATTTTAAATAAAAACTTATAATTTGTATAAAATTTTGAATTTTTTAACAATTTTGGATTATTTATTATTATATTTGAAGTAAAAAAATATTAGATTTCAAAGAAGATTACACATTTTTGTACAATTTAAGGTAATGTTAAATTTTTCATGAGAAATCGGTATTTCCAGTCAAAAATTATAATTTGAACAAGATTTAGAATTTTAAAAAAATTTGGATTATGTTAATGGTTTCCGTTGGAAATTAGTATTTAAAAAAAATGATATTTCAAAGAAGATGCACAATTTTTAACAATTTCAGGTTATGTTGGCGCTTGACACCGGAAATCGTTTTTTTTTTTTAGTAAAAAATCATTAGATTTTAAAGAAGATTATAAATTTGTGTACAATCTAAGTTAATGTTAAATTTTTCATCAGAAATCGGTATTTTCATACAAAAATTATAATTTGAACAAGATTTAGATTTTTTTTTTAAATTTTGCATTATGTTAATGGTTTTCGTTGGAAATTAGCATTTTTAATTAAAAAATGATATTTCAAATATTTCAAAAAAGATGCAAAATTTTAACAATTTTAGGTTATGTTGGCGCTTGACACCGGAAATCGTTTTTTTTTTTTTTTTGAGTAAAAAATCATTAGATTTTAATGAAGATTATAAATTTTTGTACAATCTAAGTTAATGTTAAATTTTCCATCAGAAATCGGTATTTTCATAGAAAAATTATAATTTGAACAAGATTTAGATTTTTTTTTTAAATTTTGCATTATGTTAATGGTTTTCGTGGGAAATTAGCATTTTTAATTAAAAAATGATATTTAAAAAAAGATGCAAAATTTTTAACAATTTTAGGTTATGTTGGCGCATTATGTTGGCGTTTAATCGAAAACCGTTTTTTTAGTAAAAAATAATTAGATTTCAAAGAAGATTACAAATTTTTGTACAATTTAAGTTAATCAGAAATCGGTATTTTCAAACAAAAATTATAATTTGAACAAGATTTAGAATTTTTTAACAATTTTGGGTCATGTTAATGGTTTTCGTCGAAAATTGGTATAGTTAATTTAAAAAAAAATGATATTTCAAATATTTCAAAGAAGATGCACGATTGTCAACAATTTTAGGTTATGTTGGTGCCTTCCACCGGAAATATAAAAAAATCGTCAAATTGTAATAAGGATTTACAATTTGGAACAATTTTTTGTTATATTATTTTAGTGTTTTTTGTCGAAAATGGGTATTTTTAATAAAAAGAATCTTAAAAATTTGCAGATTATCTGTATTCTTTAAAGTACCATTAAGTCACTACATTTACCATTTTTGTACAATTTTTGGTCTTCTTTGCGCTTTATACAGAATATCAGTACTTTTAATAAAAATCATTGGTTTTCAAAGAGGATAAAAATTTTTGAACAATTTTAGGTTATGTGAATTTTTTTCAGCGGACATCGGTTATTCAGAAGAAGAAAAAACATTAGATTTAAAAGAAGATTTACAATCATAAACAATTTTTTGTTATATGACAGTATTTTTCGTCTAAAATAATTGTTAATGAATAATCACAAGATTTACAATTTTGAACAAAAATGCAAGGGTTTTATTTTTTTAGACAGTGCCTAAAAAATATTATTCGTGCTTTTCTTTCTATTATTGTAGATAATATTTGCTATGAAATACAAAAATTTCGTAATAATATTAATTTTTTGTTTTAATTTAAAAATTGCGTAAGACAAAAATATAATAATCGCGTGTTTTTTTCTAGTTATTAAAAAAAATAGAGAACATAATTTTTATCGGACTTTTCTGAAAATGTATACGAGGGTGGGTCGAGAAAACAAAATTTTGGAAATCATAAATGGTACTACGTGGAAAAGTAGCCTAGATTTTGCGCGTTAATGAAATATGTTTGAAAGGAATTCTTATTTTCCTGATTTTTATATTATCGTGAATGTCAATTTTTTACATTTCTGGAGACCCAAACGACTCCTCAAATTATTCCCTGATTTTTATTTGCAGCCCCATCAGAGATTATTAAAGTTTAATGGACCCCTGTTTTTAAAAAATAATCTTAAACCCTACAGAAATGTAGAGAGAATTTTATCAGGTATCTAGAATTTCTATTGGTACAAATACTCTAGAAAAAGTTAATTAGTCTAGTAAAACATAAGTGTAAATATAGTTAATTTTTAAAAACTGCGTTTTTTATTTTTTTAAATTATGATTTCCTAGACATATCAAATTATTTTCTATAGCGTATTTTTTACCTGTAGAAACGTTTCAGGCGCCTGAAAAAATTCTCTCTACATTTATGTAGGTTTTAAAATTATTTTTTGAATATTTTTAATAATTTTTTACGGGACTGAAAATAAAAATCTGTAAAAATTTTGGGAGTCGTTTAAGGCTTTCAGAAATGTAAAAAAAATTGAGATCCACGAAAGTATCAAAATTACGAAAATAAGATTTTGTTCAAACATTTTTTGTCAGCGCGCAAAACCAAGGCGTTGATCGATCAAATTAAAATTATGACACTTTTTTAGGGTGCTAATATAATACTTTTTCACATAGATCCATTTCTGATTTCCAAAATTTTTTTTGACCCAACCTAATGTATACAAACAACTGTCATGTGAAACTTGCCTAGCGCAATATAGAAAATAGTAAATAAATAAATAGTACTCAATATTCTTATTCAAATTTCGAAGTAAACAATACGTACGCAGTGATAAATATTAAATTCAATTAAGGATCAAAGAAATGGTAACTGAACTATAAATTAAATTAAAACTAAATATAATGATTCTGAGACTTTCACCTGGAATCGCAAATCCAAAAGCAAAAGATTTTCTTTTTCACTAGAGTGAATGAATTTAGAATTTCCTTTAGTGGAGTTAATTTTAAGTTAATTTCTGTAAATTTAAATTGCCAGAAATAGCCCGAAAAAATCTTTTTAAAAGTGAGTAATTTAGTGGACAAAATTCAGAAGTTATTGATATGATTTCCAAATTTTGAGATAAATTAAGTGAAAAATACTTACAGATGAATTGATCTATACTACAAACTGGCAATCTAAAATTAAAACGTCACCACTTCTACTTATAATTTCTTACGAAAAGAAATAAGATTGATGAAAACTCAAGCCTACCAAAAACTGACGCAACTTATGTTTATACAAGTTTTATTGTATGAACACAAGAGAATGAAGGGAGGGGAAACCATTAAGGTTAGGGTGAGGAATTTCCCTTTACCTTGAAAATATTTTTAATCTTCTTCGCTAATTAATTAAACAAATATGTCCGCCATCTCAACGAATTACAACATACCGGATTACAAAAAATGTAGTAGTTGTTATTTTAAATAAGAAAAGATTTTTATTTTCAACTAAACAGTTGCATTTTTAACCAAAAAGATGAGTTTTCTACAAAGCAGTTTAATTTTCAACCAAATAGTTCAATTTTCAATCAACAAGATGAATTTTCAACACAGACGATTAAATTTCTACCAAAAAAGATGAATTTTCAACAAAATACATAAATTTTCAAACAAATGGTTCATTTTTCTACCAAATTATTTAATTTTCAAGCCAAAAATACAAATTTTATATGAAAGAGTTGAATTTTCGTCAAAAAAGTTAATTTTCAATCGTAAGAGATTAATTCGTAACCAGACAGTTGAATTTTTAACCAAAAAGAAGAGTTTTCTACAAAACAGTTTAATTTTCAACCAAATAGTTCAATTTTCAACCAACAAGAAGAATTTTCAACACAGACGATTAAATTTCTACCAAAAAAGACGAATTTTCAACAAAATACATAAATTTTCAAACAAATGGTTCATTTTTCTACCAAATTATTTAATTTTCAAGTCAAAAATACAAATTTTATATGAAACAGTTGAATTTTCATCAAAAAAGTTAATTTTCAATCGAAACAGATTAATTTGTAACCAGGCAGTTGAATTTTTAACCAAAAAAGGTGAAATTTCTACAGGAAGAGATGAATTTTCAAACCAAAAAGATGAATGTTGAACAAAATATTTATTGTTTTTAATAGATTTAGATTCACATATTATTTATTATTTAACAAAATATTTCCAAGTTTACAACCAAAAAAAAATTTCGTCTAGAAAGAACAAAAATTTCAATTAAATTGTTGAATTTTCAAGCAAAAAGTATGACTTTTGTAACAAAGTAGTCCAATTTTCAACAAAACATGCCATAGTTGATATTTCAACAAAAGTAGGTTTTAATTCAAAATAAAAAACAGTTGGATTTTACAAATAAAAGTAATTTTTAACAAAATACTTGAATCCATAACTAACAATAAGACAGAATAATTTTCAATCAAGCAGTTGCATTTTTAACAAAAAAAATGGATTTTCTGCCAAAAATGACAAATTTGAACAAAATATATAAATTTTCAACAAAATAGTTCAATTTTCAACGAGGACGACTAAATTTCTATCAACAAAGATGAATTATTAACAAAATGCATAACGTTTTAACCAAATAGTTGAGTTTTGAACCAAGAAATTTAATTTTCTACCAGGAAAGGCGAATTTTCAACAAAACATGTCATAGTTGATATTTCAACAAAAGATTGTAATTTTAAATAAAAAAAAGTTGGATTTTACAAATAGAAAGTAATTTTTAAGAAAATACTAGAATCCTTAACTATAACAGAATAATTTTCAATCGAAGAGTTGCAATCTTAACAAAAAAATTGATTTTCTACGAAAAATGACGAATTTGAACAAAGTACATAAATTTTCAACAAAATAGTTCAATGTTCAACCAAAAAAAAAATTTCCAACACGGACGATTAAATTTATACCAAAAAAGATGAATCCTCAACAAAATACGTAAATTTTTAACCAAATAAGATGAATTTTTAACCAAGAAAATTAATTGTGTACCAGGCAAGACGAATTTTCAACAAAACATACCATAGTTGATATTTCAACAAAATAAGATTTTAATTTAAAATAAAAAACAGTTGAATTTTACAAATAGAAAGTAATCTTTAAGAAAATACTTGAATCCTCAACTAAAACAGAATAATTTTTTAGCCAAAAAGTTACATTTTTAACAAAAAAATTGATTTTATACCAAAAAAAAAGACGAATTTGAATAAAAGACATAAATTTTCAACCATATAGTTCATTTTTCTACCAAATTATTGATTTTTCGAACCAAAAATACCAATTTTATATGAAGCAGTTGAATTTTCATCAAAAAAGTTAATTTTCAACCGAAACAGATTAATTCGTAACGAGACAGATGATTTTTTAACCAGAAAAGGTGAAATTTCTACTGAAAGAGATACATTTTCAAGTTTTCAAAAAAAAAAAAATTGTCTAGAAAGAACAAAAATTTCAATCAAATTGTTGAATTTTCAAGCAAAAAGTATGATTTTTTAACAAAGGAGTTGAATTTTCAACGAAACATGTAATAGTTGATATTTCAACAAAAAAAGATTTTAATTTAAAATAAAAAACAGTTGGATTTTACAAAGAGTAATTTTCAGTAAAACACTTGAATCCTCAACTAAAACAAGATAATTTTTTCTCAGTTGCATCTTTAACCAAAAAAATTATTTTCTACCAAAAAATAAGAATTTTCAAAAAATTACATACATTTTCAACTAAATAGTTTGAATAAAGGATGTGATGTTATTCCAAATTTTATTTGATTAATTTTAAGTTTATATATTATTAGTTTTAAAAAAATTGTAATTAAATAGTTGAGTTTTTAAACTAAAAAAGATCAATTTTAAGCAATAGTGATATTATATAGTGATATAACTACAAGAAAACTATCCACCTAGAAACACTACCCAAATCGGTTAGAGTCACGCCTACCCTGAAAGGGCTTAATGGTATACAGTTAATTTTCAATACAATAAAAAAACGAATTTTTTACAAAACATTTTAATTTTCAACAACAAAAACTTAATTTTCAACCAATCAGATGAATCTTCTACAAAATAGTTAAACTTTCTGTTAAAAAATTAATTTTCAACAAAAACAAAAAAAAAATCAATAAAATTATGAATTTTCAACCTAAAAAATGAACTTTTCAGATAGTTCAACTTTTAACCAAGATTTTAATTAAAAATAAAAAAAAGTTGGATTTTACAAACAAAATGTTATCTTCAACAAAATACTTGGAAAAAGACTGTGAAGCCTTTTATGAATAAATAGGAATAAGAATAATATTTTAAATAAACCTTGAAGTTCACTTTTAATACTTTTAAAATATTAGATTAAAAAACTTAAAATTTTTCTTCAAAAATAAGTTTAATTTTCCAATGATTTAAGTTTTGATCTCTGAAGTGAGTCCGAAAAGGTAAAATCAATAAAACTGATTCTGATTTTCTACATTTATTATACGTAAGTTTTGGACGAACATTTATTGAATTGCTTAATAATGAAGTTTTAAATGTATTAATGTACACTGATGACAATGATTCAATAATTATTATATAAGTACATGAAAGTCCATTTCACGAAATTGTCTTTTATATTCACAATTAAAATATTCATTTAGTTGGAGTAAAAATTTAACAGTTCCTTCAAATTTTCCATATTTTCTTTAACTCCACGTTTTCAAACGACATTTTTCTAAGACCTTCTTGAGCCTTAAAACAAATTTGCATTTTAATACACATTTTTTGAGGATTTGAATATTCCAGAATCTTCTAGAAAATATTTCTTCTGCATTATCTGAATGTCTGTAAAGGCATATCCGTAATTCCTTTTGGAACTTTTAATCCACGCCTCGAATAACCTACTCCAGCTTGAATTATGTGAATTGCAGCCTCAACAGTTAATTTTACGCTGCGTTCATCTCCAATTTGCGGATTTAGTTCCACCAAATCCACTGCATTTAATCTGCGTGTTCTGTACATTTCTTCCATCAGGTGTATCCCTTCTCTTAGAGATAAACCGCCACGTACTGCAAAAATTGATAATTAGATTAATATTTTACTTCATTGAGTTATCGCGTGTTAGTTTTTTTGTGGGCTAATTTTGAAATTCCTGGTAACGCAAATTGTAAATTTTAATGCAAGTTTATATACGTTACCAGAAATGGTAATATTTGCAAACATAATAAAATGTAACAACTTTTTGAAAAGAGTTTGGCAAGGAATCAATCTCCACATAATGGGGCATTAATTCTTTAAAATAAAATTAATGTTGATACCATATTAAATTCAATATGAAACGCTTTAAATTCTTAAGATTTCAAGTCGAAATATATTCGATTTTCATCAAAATACTTAAATTTTAAACCAAATAGTTGTTAATGAAATAGTTAAATTATCAGTTTAAAAAGTGAATTTTCAACAAAATATTTAGATTTTCAACCAGAGATGACTTTTCAACCAAAAAATTAATTTTTAACTGGACAGCTGCATTAACAACCAAACAGTAGAACTTTAAAGCAAGAGACGAATTTTCAAGACGACGTTTTTCGAAGACAGTCGAATTTTTAATAGAAAAAGTTACCATCCAAAAGGGCGATTTTTTAACAAAAAAATTCAATTTTTGACCAAAAAAGATGACTTTATCAAAATAGTTGAATTTTCAAGAAAATAATACAATGTTTAACAAAATAGTTGAATTTTTAACCAAATAGTTTAATTTTCAACCTACAGAGATACATTTTAAACCAAATGGTCGAATTTTCAAACAGAAAAAGATTAAAATTAAAAAAAAAACAGTTGCATTTTGAAGATGAATTTTCAACCAAGAAGATTAATTTTCTACCGAAAAACAAATTTTCAAAAAAAATACCTGAATTTTTAACCATATAGTTGAATTTTCAATTGAAAAATATAAGTTTTCAACCGAAAATAGTTTAGTTAGATATCAGTTTTAAATTACTTTTCAAAAATTACTTTTAAAAAATTAATTTTCAACCAGTTGAAAACCTCGACTAAGTAGATAAGTTATTAACCAAGAAGATTAGTTTTCATACCCAAAATACGAATTTTCAACAAGAGAAATTTTCTAGCTAAACAATTGATTTTTTAAGGAAACAGCTGACTTTTAAACCGGAAAAGGTGAATTTTTAACAAGAAATTTATATTTCAATCAAGAAAGATGAATTGAATATAAAACTGTTTTCTAGAAAACTCGTCTTTTTGGCTTGAAAATTCAACAATTTGCTTGACATTTTTTTTCTTTATTGGCTGCAAATTCCTTCTGGGTTGAAAATTTAACAAGTTTGTTAAAAATATGCCTTCTTTGGTTGAGTTTATTGTTTTTATTCAGAATTGAAATATTTTTTGATAAAAATATCAACTGTTGAATTTTTCCTTGAGAATTCATCTTTTTTCGTTGCAAATTCAAGATGTTTGGGTTGAAAATAAACATATAATTTGTTTAAAAATTCAACTATTTTATTGAAAATTCATTTTTTGTTCTTGTTGAAAATTATTTTTTTAACTGAACATATAACGATTCCGTTTTTAGTTGAAAATTTACCTTTTTTAGTTGAAAATTCATGTTTTTTGTTAAAAATTCATCTTTTTAGTAGATAATTAATCTTGGTTAAAATCTCTTTTTTTCGTTAAAACTTCAAATTTTTCAGTTGAAAATTTATCATTTTAGTTGAAAAATAATATATTTGGTTGAACTTTCAACCAATTTGGGCGAAAATCCATCTTTTTTGGTAAAAAATTAATGTTCTTAGAGGAAAATCAATCTTTTTGGTTGAAAATTCAACTATTTGGCTAATAATTAATCTTTTTTTGTTAAAAATTTATCTATTTAGTTAAACATTCAACTATTGTATTGATTTTTTTTTTGAAAATGAGTGTTTTTGCTGAAAATTTAACCATACACTTTTTGATTAAAATTTATCTTTTTTAGTAGACAATTTAACTATGTATTTGGTTAAAAATTCATCTTTTTGGTAAAAAATTAATGTTTATTTAGGAAAATTAATCTTTGTGACTTAAAATTCAACTATTCGGCTATTTTTTTCAACTAATCATCTTTTTTGGTTGGAAATTCAACTATGTACTTGGTTAAAAGTTGAACTACTTTGTAAAAATTTCATTTTTCTTGTTGGAGATTCACCTCTTTGTTTGGAAATTCAAGAATTTTGTTCAGGGTTCGTATTTTAGTTGAAAATTTAACTATTTGGTTAGAAATTCATGCATTTTGTTGAAAATTCGTCCTTTTTGGTACGAAATTAATCTTCTTGATAGAAATTTCATCCTTTTTGGTTGAAAATTAATCTGTTTTTGTTGAGGATTCAACTACTTTTCTTGAAAATTCGACTTTTTTAGTTGAATTAAACTGGTTTTTACTTAAAATAAAAAAACTGTTCTGGTTAAAGTATTAACTATTACATTTACTGACTGAAAATTCAATTACTTGATTGAAAGTTGAACTATTTTGATGAAAATTCATTTCTTTAGTGAAGATTCATAATTTAGAATATCAAGTTTCATCTACATACTTGATTAGAAGTTTAAATATTTTGTTGAAAATTATTTTATTGGTTGAAGATTTAAATATTTTGTTAAAAATGAACTTTTTTGTTGAAAATTCATATTTTTGGGTTGAAAATACAAAAAAGAAAAAAAATACCAGGAGTTCCGGTGCTGGGCGCTTCGAGAGGATCAAGTGAATCTATGTCGAAACTGACATGAAGTGATTTAGAGTGATCAGGATCAATTTTATTAAGAGCCATATGCACAGTGTCGTGAATACCTGAAACATTCAAGAGATTAAACACATTTTTTTAATTATTTTGTAATATAAAAAATACATAGCGCTTTTTTCTTATTAAACTTAATTGAGTGAATTCTCCCTGATTAGTGTTCTAAAGAGTTTAAATGCTCGGAGGAATTCTCACGAGCATGAGAATATGCTCGAGAATATGCTCGACCTTTATGTGCTTTGAGAATTTAATGAGCATTTATGAGCATTTTGAATTAGGATTTTAAAAATCGTATTTTCTACTTTTATTAATAATAATTACACTACTTAAATTTCGCGGGAAAATGCATCGCTTCATATTGGAAAGGGTGCTAAATTGAAATGATAAAAGAAGTCAAAGTAATAGAAAACATATTATTCGCATTAAACAGTGCCTTATTTTTGCTACAATATCCCAATTTCTAAATTCTTTTAGGTATAAAACCAACCATTCACCTAGAAGATTAATAATATTAATGCAAAATAAATTTTGTTTCTAAATATATTTAAAACACTTTTTAGTTTTGTTTTCAAGTCAAAAAGATAAATTTTCAACAAATTTTATGAATTTTCATCTAAAAAAAATCAGTTTTTAACCAAGATTAGAATAGTTAAAATGACAGAAAAATAAATGTTCATCAAAAAAAAAAAAAAAACGAATTTTCAAAATAATATATTTTTTTTTCATACCAAAAAAATGATTTTTTAACAAAATAATTCAATTTTAAACTAAAAAAGCTAAATTTACAAACCAAAAATATAATATTTCAATTTGCAGTTAGAAAAGTAAATTTAAAAAACGAGTTTTCAGAAAAATTAATTAATTTTCAACTAAAAATATACATTTTCAAGCGAAAATGGAATAATTATCTTCAGTTAAAACAATTAATTTTCAACTAAAAAGAAACGAATTTTCAACCAATGAAATTATTTTTTAATCACTATGATGAATTTTCAACCAAAAAATATGAAATTTTGTTCAAATAGTGGATTTTTCAATCCAAAACATGAATTTTCTATCAACCTGACCTGTAGCAACTCGGTAATTAAAAAAAAAAGTATATGTTCAGGGTGTCCAGCGATTCTTAGGAACGAAATTCAAGGTCTTTTCCAGGTTTTCCAGGTCAAGAAGTCAAGTTTTTCCAGGTCTGCGTTTTTACATAAAATAATGAAATAACCGTTTGTTATAGATGTAAAAAATGAGTCATTTTTTTACTGGCCAACAAATTTTAAAGAAAGCAGAACAATAAATAAACAAATTCTCAATTTTTTGCGAACATAAGTCGTCTTTGTGAAATCCTTAAAATATTTGAAATCTTTGTGTAATCTTTGAAATCTTTTTAAATCTTTGTGAATTCGTTGAAATCTCTTGAAGTACTTAGAATTTTTGTGAAATCTTGAAAATTCTGTGAAATCTTTTAAAATTGTTGTAAAATATTTCAAATTCTTGTGAAATTTTTATGAAATCTTTGAAATATTTGTGAAAGCTTTCTTTAATCTTTGTTAAATCTTCTGTGTTCGTTTAAAATCATTGAAATCTTTTGAAATCTTCTAAAATTTGTGGAAACCTTTTAAAATATTTTAACATATTTGAAATATTTCTGGAATCTTTCGTATTCGTTTGAAATCATTGAAATCTTTTAAATCTGTTGTATTGTACCCTTTTTCAATTCTTTGGAATCCTTGTATTCTTTTGAAATCTTTATGAAATTCTTATGAAATCTTTCTGAAATCATTTGTATTCATTTGAAATCATTACAGTATTTTTAATCTACGTGAAATCTTAAAAATCTGGTTTACTATAACCTTTTTAAAATCTTTTGAATGTTTTAAAATCTTTGTGGAATCTTTGAAATCTGGTGTACACGCCTTTTTAAAATCTTTGAAATCCTTGCAATCTTTATGAAATTTTTTTGAAATCTTGGTCAAATCTTTTGAAATATTTGTGAAATTTTTCTTAAATCTTTGTTTGTGAAATCAGTTTTATTCGTTGAAATCATTGAATTATTTGAAATCTTAGTGAAATCTTTTCAAATCTTCTAAAATTCTTTCAAATCTTTTGAAATCGTTTAAAATCTTCGAAATGTTTTAAAATCCTTGAAATATTTTGAAACCTTTTGAAATTTTTTGTACTCTTTTGTAATCTGGTGTACGCTCAAAAACAGAGTGGTGAAACCCTTGAAAAATCCGTTATATGGCTGATTCTAATTCTGAAACTGAATATTAACATCGAAATTTTTAACAAATAATTTTTATAATTTTCTAAATTGAATATCACAAAAAAATGTATACTATAACATTCTATATTAACGGAGACGAAATGAAAAACTTATAATAGAATTATTCACAATATTAAAGTCTGTTCATTGCAATCTATAAAATAATTGGTAAATTCTATAAAAAATGCAAAGAAATCTATTTATTCTGTAATGAGTAAAAGATAAATTATATATTGATAAATAAAAAAAATTTCAGTAGCAAAATTTCTTCTAAACATGTTTATTTCATAATAGACTAAAAGATTTAAATTACTTCTCGCATTTCAATAAAATCACGGTTTTAAAAGAAAAAAATTTAATTCAAGGTTCTCGTGAAAAAATCAAGGAGATTTCCAGGTTTTCAAGGTCGCTGGACGCCCTGATGTTTATTTCACTCTAGAATGTTTTTGTAAAAATATATGTATTAAGTGTGATATATATTTCAGGCCTCACAGACCGGTCCCTATATCCCCTATTGTACCCTATATTCAGTTGAGGTCCCTAAAGTACCCTATTTTCAAGATTTGGTCCCTATGGTATCCTATTTGCAGCCCCCTAATGGAAATTCAAAAAAATTTATAATAAGATTGAAGCTTCCAAAAGCATTTTGAAAAATTAGCAAAAATCTGGGAATTCTTGTAAGAAGTAACTGTAAACAAATTTTTATTCACTTTTTTAAGTGAAAAGATCACATTAGTCATTGCATTGTCTTGAATTCTTTTCATATATTTCAGATTATTTTTAAAGATTCCGAGAAATTTGTAATAGATTTCAATAATTTTAAGGGATTTCTAAGATTTTAGGGTATTTTTAAAACTTCTAAGGCATTTTTAAGAGCTTTTAATTTGAAATATTTTAGGAAGTTTTAAAAGATTCCGAGGAATTTTTTATTAATTGGCACTTTCAAGAGCTTTAACGAATTTCAAGGGATTTCAAAAGATTTTAAAGGATTTAAAATATTTGAGGTTATTTTAAAAGATTTCAAGTAATTTTTAATTGTTTTTAGTAGTTTAGTGGGATTTCAAAGAATTTGAAATATTGAAGGGACTTTTAAAAGAATCCAAGGAATTATTAATTAATTTAATTAATTTTAATGAATTTCAAGGCGTTTGAAATATTTTAGGATAAAGAATTTTCTAGAATTTCGGAAGATATGAAACGATTTTACAGGATTTATAAGGTCGTAAGATATTTTTAAGGATTTCACGTTATTTTATAAGATTTCCGAGGATTTCAATGACTTTAAGGGATTTTAAAACTCTGAATATATTTTAATACATTTTCCAGGATTTCAGAAAATATCATAGAATTTCACAGGGATTTTATAATATTTTAGTGGATAAAAAATTTGTTCACGAGAAGTGAGGTATTTTGTAAGATTTCAAAGGATTTTAAATATTTTAGGAAATCTTAAAAGATTCCAAGGAATTTTTAATTGATTTTAATAATTTAAGAGATTTAATAACATTTTAGTGGGTTTTAGAGAATTTATTCAAGAAAAGTGAGTTATTTCGTAGGGTTTTAAAGATTTGAAGTGATTTAAAATTCTTTTTTAGATTTCACCCTGAATTCTTATTAATTTATCCTCAATTTTTTGAAATTCTTTTGAATTTTTTAATTCATTAGAATTCTTATAAATTTAATCAATTTTACATAATTCATTTGATTTTTTAAAAGTTTTTATATAATTGGTTCTGCAGATTAATTGATAAAATGCCCAAAGGATTTGAAAGATTTGAAGGGATTAGAAATATTCTAGGTTATTTTAAAAGATTATAAAGAAATTGTTAATTGATTTCAGAAATTTAATAGAATTTCAAAGGATTTGAAATATTTTAGGCTATTTTAAAAGATTCCAAGGCATTTTCAAGAGATTTAAATAATTTCCAAGGGTTTTCTTGTTTTAAGGGATTTCAAGGGATTTTAATATTTTAATGGATTTCAAAGAATTTATTCACAAGAAGTGAGGGATTTCGTAGGGTTTCAAAGATTTTAAGAGATTTTCCAATATTTTTTGCAATTCATTTGGCATTCGCCCTGAATTCTTTTAAATCCTTTAAATTATTCTAGATGCACTCAATTTTACTCAGGTCAGTGGATTTTTTAAAGTTTTTGTTTAATTTAATTAAATTAATTAATTAATAATTAATTTTTAGGAATTTCATCAAATTCTTTTGTATTCTCTTTTTTTGAATTGTTTTGTAGTCATTAGCCATTTTTTTAGTTAGAAATTAGTAGGATTTCAAAGATTTGAAGAGATTTTAAATTATTTTTTGAAATTCACCCTGAATTCTTTTAAATTCTTTGGCATTCCCTTGATTTTTTTACTTCACTTGAATTATTCTAAATTTACTCAATTGTACTTAATTTAATGGATTTTTTTTTAATTTTTAAAAGTTTTCATTTAATTGATCCTGAAGTCTTTTCACTTCACCTTGAATTCTTAGGCATTTCATAAAAGTTTCTTCATATTTTAAAATTGTTTTCAATTCATTAAAAATTTTTTTTAATTCACCTTGAGTTTCATCGAATTCTTCTCGTTTATCTTAAATTCCTCCAAATTTATTCCAATTTTACGGAAATCAGCGGAATTTTTTTGACTTTTAAAATTGTTTCTAATTCATTCGAATTCATTGGAATTTAACTTGAATTTTTTTGAAGTCTTATAAATTCATCCTGAATTTTTTACCCTTTGAGCGCGAAAAAATTACCCTGTGAGCGTGACGAAAAGTACCCTTTGGTCCCTATATTGTATCCCATAGGGACTGTGAGGCCTGATATTTGTTTAAACAATAAACGCTTTAAATTCTCTTTAATGCTCTATAAATGCTCTGTTCGAGCTTAAATGCTGAACCTATTCTCGAGAGCATTTGCTCAACCAGGGTGTCCAGCGACCTTGAAAAACCTTGAAAACCTGGAATTCTCCTTGATTTTTTTTAAACCTTCAAAACCTGGAAACCTCCTTGAATTTTTCACGAGAACCTTGAATTAATTTTTTTTAAATAGTTATTTTATTGAAATGTGAAGAGTAATTAAAATCTTTTAGTCTATTATGAAAGAGAAATCTCGTTTAGAAGAGATATTGCTACTGAAAAGTTTTTTATTTATCAAGATATAATTTATTTTTTGTTCATTACAGAATAAATAGATTGCAAGGCACTTTTTCTAGACTGGTGCCAATTATTTTATAGATTACAATTAACAGACTTTAATATTGTGGATAATTCTATAAGTTTTTAATTTCTTCTGTGCTAATACAGAATTATAATGTATACATTTTCTTGTGATATTCAATTTACAAATTATAAAAATTATTAGTTGAAAATGTCGATGTTAATTCAGTTTCAGAATTAGAGTAAGCCATGGCCATATGATTTGAAATAATTCAATGATTTCAACGAATACGAAAGGTTTCACAAACAAAAATTTAAGAAAGATTTCACAAATATTTCGAAACTTTTCAAAGATTTGAAACGAGTTCAAAATTTGTTAGAAGATTTCACAAAGATTTCAAATATTTTAATGATTTCAAATTAATACAAAAGATTTCACAAATATTTCAAAAATTTAATAAAGATTTAAAACAAAACAAGAATTTCAAAGATTTCAAACGTTTTCAATTTTTTTTTAAGATTTCAAAAGATTACACAAAGATTTCAAATATCTCAATGATTTCCAACGAATAAGAAAGATTTCAGAAAATTTTACAAAGAATTCATTCAAAGCTTTTAAAGGATTTCAAAATTTTTCAGATGATTTAAAAATATTTCACACGGATTTTAAATATTTCAATGATTTCAAACGAATACAAAAGATTTCACAAATATTTCAAAGATTTTATACAAAATTTATAAAAGATTAAAAAAGAATACAAGAATTTCAAAGATTTCAAAAAGGGTACGGTACACCAAATTTCAAAGATGTAAAAAAATTTGAAAGGTTTTGAACGATTTCAATTTTTTTTAGAAGATTTAAAAAGATTTCATAAATATTTCAAATAATTAATAAGGATTTCAAAAGATTTCAAAACTTTTCGAAAATTTTAAACGATTTCAACATTTTTTAGAAGATTTCAAAAGATTTCACAAAGATTTTAAATATTTCAAATGATTTTAAATGAATATAAAGATTTCACAAATGTTTCAAAGATTTCATAAAAAATGTATTAAAGATTTAAAAAAAAACAAGAATTTCGAAGATTTCAAAAAGGGTACAGTACACCAGATTTCAATTTTTTTTAGAAGATTTCCAAAGAATTCACAAATATTTCAAAGAATTAATAAGGATTTCAAAACATTTCAAAACATTTCAAGATATTAAACGATTTCGAAATTTTTCTGAAGATTTCAAAAGATTTCACAAAGATTTTAAATATTTCAATGATTTTAAATGGATACAAAACATTAAAAAGATTGTAAACTATTTCCAAATTTTTTAGAAGATTTCAAAAGATTTCACAAAGATTTTAAAATATTTAAATGATTTCAAACGAATAAAAAGGATTTCAGAAAGATTTCACAAATATTCTAAAGAATTCATGAGGATTTCAAAAGATTTAATGAATTTCAACAAAAGACTCCAAATTTCATAAAATTTCAAACATTTCACAACGATTTTTTAACATTCCAAAAGATTTTTAAAGATTTCACAAAGATTTTAAATACTTCAACATGTTTCAACGAATTCACAAAGATTTGAAAAGCTTTCTTTGGAAAACGTTGGCCAATAAAAAATGAAATGGCTCATTTTTTGCATGTATAAAAAACGGTTATTTCATTATTTGATGTAAAATGTAGAGCTGGAAAAACTTGATTTCTTGACCTGGAAAACCTGGAAAAGACCTTGAATTTTCTTTCTAAGAATCGCTGGACACCCTGTCAACATAAATTCTTGAGCATTTAAGAACTCTATCCTTGATACAAACAAAAAAATTGAAAAAAGATGAAAAAATTGAAAAAAGATAAAAAAATTATAGAAAATATGTTACCATATCTTTCAACATCTTCCATGCCAAATGCAGTTATTCCAAACTTTTCAAGCACCAGTCGCTCATACTGATCGACAGATCGCAATCCTATGTATGCTATATTTCTGATAGACAACCTGGCATGGAAGAGAAAAATGCTAAATTAGATTCAATAATAATAAAATGATTTTTATGCTCATAAAAGAAAAGCTGCAAAAATATAATACAGGGGCTGTTGCCAATCCATTCCGGGAAGATGAGGCCAGTAATCGGACAATTCTGATGTGAGAAGAGCCACCGGCATTCCATGCACATTTCCACTGTCGCTTGTCTTGTTTGTGTTAAGATCAGCATGTGCATCCACCCATAAAACGGCAACATCCTGATATACCTAAAAAAATTAAATTACAGACTTCACACTCTTTCCCCTATTGCCATCTTTTCCCCTTTTTTTTAAGAATTCCTCTTTTTCCCCGTATTTTCAAGAAATTTCCCCTTTTTCTCACTTTTTTGCTTAAATCCAGAAATAATAAGATAGGGGACTTGAAACTAATGGAAATTTTTTTATTTAAGATAGTACATGCTTTTCCTGTGCCAATTTTTCATTTTCCCTGTCCATTAACATTCAAATACCAGCATTTTATTATTGTAATATTTTTAACACAGGATCTTTTATAAATGGAAACAATATTTCAGGTATCAATTAAAATTTTGAAAATGTATTTATTTATTTTGAACAAAACAAAATGACTTCAATCATAAAAGATGACTTTTAAACAAAATACTTTAATTTTTAACAAACTAATTAAATTTTCAACAAAATAATTGAATTTTCAACCAAAAAATATTAATTTTAAGCAAAAAATTAATTTTTAACAAAATAGTTCAATTTTCAACCAAAGAAAATAATCTTTCATTCATTTTTCATTTTTTTCATTCTTTCATTCATTCAAACAAAACAAAAAAATAATTTCAACAAAGTAGTTCAACTTTTACCCACGCAGTTGAATTTTCAATTAAAAAATATCAGTTTTATAAGTCTTAGATATATTAGAAATAGATTTCTTAACAAAGAAAATTACTTTAAAAAAAAAATTCTCAACCAAAATATTCAAACAAAATATTTGAATTCTCAAGCATTGAACATCAATTTTCAATCAAACAGTTGCATTTTATCCAAGAAAGATTAAATTTCTACTAAAATAGATGAATTTTTTAATTAAAAAGACAAATTTTAAAATAATAGTAGCATTTTCATCCAAAAAAGATTTCAGTTGACTTTTCAACATCAAATTATATATTTTAATCAAAAAGTAAATTTACAACAAAATGGTTTAATTGCCAACAAAATAATTAAAATTCCAACAAAATAGTTAAATTTTCAACAAAAAAGTTGAATTTTCGACCAAAAAGGATGACATTTAACAAAAATGTTGAATTTTCAACCAAACAGTTGCATTTTTATCTAAGAAAGATGCAATTTCTATTAAAATAAATGCACTTTTAAATTAAAAAGACAAATTTTAAATTAATAGTAGCATTTTCATCCAAAAAAGATTTCAGTTGATTTTTCAACATCAAAATATATATTTTAATCAAAAAGTAAATTTTCTACGAGAATAGCTGAATTTTCAACCAAAAGACGATTTTTCGATAAAACAGTTGAATTTTCGACCAAAAAGGATGACTTTTCAATAAAATTGTTGAATTTTTAACCAAATAATTGCATTTTTTCTAAGAAAAATGAAATCTCTATTAGAGTAACTGAATTTTTAAATTAAAAAGACAAATTTTCTGCGAAAATAGTTCAATTTTCGTCCGAAAAAGATTTCAGTTAACTTTTCAACACCAAAATATGAATTTTAATCAAAAAGTAAATTTTCTACGAAAATAGTTGATTTTTTAACCCAAAAGGACGATTGTTTGACAAAACAGTTAAATTTTCGACTAAAAAAGATGATTTTTTAATAAAATTGTTGAATTTTTAAGCAAACAATTGCATTTTTTCAAAAAAATGCAATTTATATTAAAATACAAGAATTTTTAAATTAAAAAGACAAATTTTCATCAAAAAAAAATTTCAGTTAACTTTTCAACACCAAAATATGAATTTTAATCAAAAAGGAAATTTTCTACGAAAATAGTGGAATTTTCAAACCAAAAAGACGATTTTTCGACAAAAGGCTGCTATTATATTTTTGGTTCTGGATTCATCTCTTTTAGCTAAAAATTCTACTATTTTGTTGAAAATTTTATTAAAGTCATAATCTTTTTTGGTTGAAAGTGTTAAAAATTCAAGTCGAAGATTGAACTGTTTAACTGAAAATTCGTGTGCTTTTTTGGTTGAAAATTACTTTTCTTAACTGAAAATTTAACTTTTCTATTTTTTGTTCAAAACTGATCGTTTCAACTATTTCGTTGAAAATTAACTTGATGGTTGAAAATTCAACTGTTTTGTAGAGAATTTTGTAGACATTTTATACAGAATTTCTGATTTAAGGGTAAAATCGTTTTTGGATGAAACATCAACTATTACATTTTTCGTTTAGAATTCATCTTTTTTGCTTGAAGTCAATTGTTTTTTATGTAAAATTAAAATCTTTTTTGATTGAAACATCAACTCTCATACTTTTCGTTGAGAATGCATTTTTTATTGAAAATTCAAGTACTTGGTTGAAAAATGAAATCCTTTGTTAAAAATTAATTTTGTTTATTAAAAATTCACCATTTTAGTTTAATATTCATCTCGTAGGTTGAAACTTCTTTTTTTTTGCTTAAAAATAAATTTTTTTAACTGAAAATTCAACTATTTCCTGCTTGAAAATGTACCTATTTTGTTAAAAATTCGTCTTTTGGGTTGAAAATTCAACTATTTGGTAGCAATTTTTTTTCTTTCTTTCTTGACTGTAAAATATTTTTCGGTTAAAAAACCAACTATATTGTTAGAATTTCATCTTTTTTTATGAATTCAACTGCTTTTAATTAAAAATTACAATCTTTTTTGGTGGATATATCAACTATTAGCTACATTTTTCGTCGAGAATTCATATTTCTCGGTTAAAATTCAACTAATTGGTTAAAAGTTCAACTATTTTGTTAAGAATTTAATTTATTGGTTGAAGATTTAATTATTTTGTTGAAGATTAACGTTTTGTTTATAATTCATATTTTTGGGTTAAAAATTCAACCCTTTTGTAGAAAATTCGACTTCTTGTCTTGAAAATTTAACTGTTTTGTTTCAAATTCATCTCTTTTGGTTATAAATTCTACTATTTGATTGGAACATTAATTATTTGGTTGAAAATTAAACTATTTTGAAAAACGTCATCTTTCTTGGCTGGAAATTATTCGTTTTTAGAATCACAAACTTGATCGAAAGTTTTACTATTTTGTTAAAAATTCATTTTAGCGTTTGAAGATTTAATTATTTGGTTGGAAACTCTTTTTTCTTTAATTCAAAAATAAACCATTTCATTTAAGGCTAAAAATTGATCGTTTTTAAGTTTAAAATTCAACTCTTCAATTTTTCCATTACAGTTCATCTGTTTTAATTGAAAATTCAACAAATTAATTGGAAATTAACTTTTTTGTTGAAAATTCATATTTTGGGGTTGAAAATTCAACTGTTTTGTAGAAAATTCGTCGTTTTAACTTGAATTCAACTAATTGACTGGAAATTAACTTTTTGGTTGATAACTGATCATTTCGGGATGAGGATTCAACTATTTTGTTGAAAATCCGTCTTTTTTTTTAATCAAACTGTTTTTGATTTTAAATTACAATCGTTTTTGATTAAAATATCAACTGTTACATTTTTCGTTAAAAATTTATCTTTTTGCTTAAAGATTCATAATTTTAGTTGAAAATTCATTTCTTTGGTTGAAAATTTAACTGTTTTGTTGAATATTAATTTTTTTTTTAAATTTTTAACAGATTATTTAACTATTCTTTTTTTGGTTGAAAATGCCCGTATTTTGTTGAAAATTCGTTTCCTTGTGGTTAAAAGATAATTTTTTAATCTGAAAATTTAACTATTTAATTTTTGGTTGAAAATTTGCCTTTTTTAGTAGAAAATGTATGTATCCTTTAAAAATTCATATTTTTCGCTAGATAATTAAATTTTTTGTTAAAAATGTATCTTTTCGGGTTGATAATTCAACTGTCATATAAAATTTTAGTGTTTTTAGCTTGGAATCCAATTGTTGAAAAATTCATCTTTTTCGTTGAAAATTAATTTATGTAATCTTTTTTCACTCTAAAACTAGTTAGTTAAATACTGCACTATTTTTTATTAGCTTATACTGTTATCATAAAATTAAAGAATTACAACTCAAAGAACCAAAAACGACCAAATTTGGACTTCCATTAAAAAATTACAAAAATAAACGAATAAAAAAAGATTAATGAAGAAGAAAACTTTTAGAGTTTAATTTTGGACGTTAATTGAATTTTGATTCAGTCTAAATTTAATTTCATAATTTGAATGTAACTTTTTTTTTAATTAACTGAATTTTCTCGAATCAAGTATCATGTTTAGATTTTTTACTACATACTTTTACATGTCCATCAATGGTGCCAATTCCTACACTATGATCTCCACCTAAAGTGACGACTGTTCTTCGGTCTTTCAAGGCTTGCTGAACCATTTCAGATACGCGACTTGTACATCCTGCTACCTCACTCAAATGAGTCATATTATCTACACCTGGAATTGGCTCTGTTTTGTATGACACATTTCCATAATCTTTGACATCTAATCCTGTAGAAAAATAGTTAAATACATTATTATAAAAAAAAATAAATAAAAAAAATAGTAATTCATTTTTCAAGCTTTCTAGATGTTTCTAATTTAAAAAACAATTTTTTACATCGTAGTTCACAAATTAAAAAAAAAGGTCCAAAATTCTTCTATGAAAATTTAAATTAAATTAAATTTAAAGTTATTTCTCTATTTTGAAACATCTCTGTATTTCTCTTTTTTAATTTTTTCCTTTTAAAATATCGTAATACATTTTTTTTCATAATTTCATTTAATTTATTTTTGATCAGTTAATTAAATTTTTTGCTCTATACTAATTGACAAAAAAAATATCTTCCGTGATAGAATGATTAAAAAATTATAAGAAAATTCAAAATAAAAATCTTAAACAATATTTTATACCTAACGGCCTGGAGCAATAAATTTAATAATTAATAATACGAAATTGAACTCACCGAGTGTCTGCAATTCTGTTACAAGTCCGGCAGCTCTTATCACATCCGGGCCTTCTGCAACTCCTTCTTTATTCTATAATAATTTATAATCACATTTTTATTAGTAAAAATTTACTCAAAACCTGGAGAAAAATTCCCTGGCAATTCCAGGTTTTTTCCGGGTATAATTTTGCATAGTACGGAGCCATTCAAGTATTTCGCATTTATTTAAATAATTGACTCAAAAGATGTATACAATTTCGCGAGTTTATTATAATTAATGTTTTTTTCAGTCCTTGTAAAAAAATTATTTTATTTTTATATACTTAAAATTCTGTGCATACTGTAAAAATAGGGGAAATAAGGAGATTTTTTTCATGAAAATAGAGAAATATATTCTGTTAAGTAAAATCAATGTGGGTACTACAATATTAAATCCAATTTATAGCTATTCAGATTTCTGACATTTCAAGTAAAAGTATTGCACTTTCAACAAAATATATGAATTTTGAACGAAAAAGATTAATTTTCTACCAAAAAAGACGAATTTCTAACAAAATAAATATTAGTTTCAACCAAACAGTTGAATTTTCGACTTAAAAAAATGTTCAACTAAAATGATGAATCTTCAACTGAAATAGTTTAATGTTCAAACAAGAAAGACAAAGTTTCAACAAAAAACATGACTTTTCAACTAAAAAGGATAAATTTTCAACCAAAAATGGATTGTAAAATTTTCAGTAAAACAAACTGTTTTTCAACCAAAAAGATAAACTTTCAACTAAAATGATGGAATGTTCAACTAGATTAGTTAAATTTTCAGTTTAAAAATTAATTTTCAACAAACAAAAATGTCATTAAAATAGTTATATTTTCAGATAAAAAAATTATTAACTTTCAACTGGAATAGTTAAATTTTTATGAAAAAGAAAAAAAAACAGTTTTTAACCAAGATTTATTAAAATAGTTAATATTTCAGTTAAAAAAAATTAGTTTTCAACAAACAAAAAAACGAATTTTCAACAAACCAAAAAAGATGAATCTTCAAGAATGAATTTTCAATTAAAGTGATGGAATATTCAAATTTCAACTATATTAGTTAAATTTTCATTTAAAACAAAAAATTAATTTTCATCAAAATATTTAAATTTTACATGAAAAAAAATTAATTTTCAACCGCAAATTGAATAGTTAAATTTTCAGTTAAGAAAACTGATTTTCAACCAAAGAGATGAATTTGCAACTAAAATGATGGAATAATGAACTAAATTAGTTAAAGTTTCAGTTTGAAAATTAATTTTCAAGCAAAAAAATTTCCATTAAAACAAATGTTCTACAAACAAAATAAATTTTCAACAAACAAGTTAAATTTTACAATTAAAAAAAATAATTTTCAACAAAAAAACATAATTTTCAACAAAATAGTGTAATTTTCAAACAAAAACATTAATTTTTAACTAAACTGATGAATTTTCAACTGGAATAGTTACATTTTTATCAAAAAGATTAAAAAAAACAGTTTTAACCAAGATTCATTAAAATAGTTCAATTTTCAGTTAAAGAAATTAGTTTTCAACAACAACAAAAAAACGAATTTTCAACAACAAAAAACAAATTTTCAACAAAATACATGAATTTCAACTAAAAGAGATCAACTTTCAGTTAACGGAACTAATTTTCAACCAAAAAGATAAATTTTTAAGTAAAGTGACGGAATATTCAACTATATTAGTTAAATTTTCAGTTAAAAAAATTAGTTTCCAACAAAATATTTAAATTTTACAGTTAATAAAATTAATTTTCAACCAAAAATTGAATAGTTACATTTTCAGTTAAGAAAATTGATTTTCAGCCATAGAGATGAATTTGCAACTAAAATGATGGAATATTAAACTGAATTAGTTGAAGCTTCACTTTAAAAATTAATTTTCAACCAAAAACAAATTTGCATTAAAACAGCTAAATTTTCAGTTTTAAAAAAAACTAATTTTCAGTTCAAAAAATAAATATTGTACAAAAAAATTTTTTTTCAACAAACAAGTTAAATTTTACTGTTGAAAAAATGAATTTTTAATAAAAAAAACGTAATTCTCAACAAAATAGTGAAATTTTCCACCAAAAAGATTAATTTTTAACAAAAATGATGAATTTTCAACTAGAATAGTTGAATTTTTAACCGAATAGGGAGTTTGCTACCACGACTAATTTTCTATCCAGAAAGATGAATTTTTAACAAAATACATAGGTTTTCAAATAAAAAATATAAATTTTCAACCTA
>CAKNYM010053049.1:7095-107586 GCA_932195095.1 Andricus curvator | reverse complement strand
CCAAAAAGATTAATTGTCTACTCAAAAAGACGATTTTTCAACAAAATGCATAAGTTTTTAACTAAAAAGGATAAATTTTCAACAAAGAAGTTAAGTTTTCAACTAAAGAGAGGAACTTTAAATTAAAACGGTGAATCTTCATCCAACAAATTTAATCTTCGACAAAGGAGTTTAACTTTCAACCAAGCAGTGGAATTTTAAATCAAAAGATATGAATTCTCAACGTCAAATGTAATAGTTGATATTCCCACAAAAAATCAAAAAGAAAGATTTTTCAGTAAAGAGAGAAAACAACATTCAACTAAACTCTTGAATTTTCAGCAACAAAATTAATTTCCAACAAAAAAAAAACAATTTTCAACAAAATAGTTAAATCCAGTAATATAAAGCCAATTTTACAAATGAAAAAACAGGTTTATTTAATTTTATATTACAATTTTTTTAAAATCTTAGCACGATCTCGAAAAACATTCCTGACATTTCCAGGATTTTTCAAGTGTATACAAATGCACTGACTTTCTCGTAAATTAAAACCGTATCAATAAACTAAACAGAAATAATAAAATACCATATGTGAACAAAAATAAGATCATACCTGTCCTTTTTCGAAAGGAACTCCTATTATGGCGACTTTTCCGTAATTCCTTTGACCAATTTTACTAAGCGCCAAACGAACCGTGGTAAACATTTTCTCGTCACTACTGATCTCTTCTGTTGCTTCTTCGATAAGCAGATTGCCCGCTGCTTACCACTTTGACCCCTGACCCTGATTTCGATAATATTTTGCCATTTATTTTGTTATCATTCAAACTTCCGAGTAATATTTTATCAACATCAATTTTTCACGTCGTCCATAAATGACGCCATGCTTTTTCGTATTTCTGGATCTCGGTCAGAATCATATTTCTCTCTCTTTCTCTCACACACACATTAGCGTGACGTCATGTATGGACTTGCATTTTTTTTCGGAAGTAGATTTTTAACAAGTCCATTTAAATTCTTTCGTGCATCAATGAAAAATCAATTAGAATGAGAAAACTTTATTGTTGTTAAATATTAATATCAAAGTAAGTAGTTTAAGTAAGAAATATTAGGGAGTGACTATTTCCCTATTTATTCATTCTTTAGTCACAAAAAATGTTTACTGTTCTTGAATTCTAAACGCAAAAATCGAATTGCTTGTCATTAGTGCAACTTTTGAGACAACTGAAAAATCCCGAAAAATACAATTTCCGAATTGGAAAATTCCCGAAAAATAAAACTCCCAAACAGTTTATAATATTGCCGGATAATAAAATTGCCGACAGTTTATAATATTACCTAATTTGAGAATTCCCTATTAATTAAATATAAACAATTAACAATTTTTTATAAACAAAAAATTTAATTATTTAAATTCGGGAATTTTCTAGTTCAGATATTTTATAATTCGGCAATTTTCTGTCGGGAATTTCATTATTCGGGAATTTTTCAATTCGGTAATATTATAAACTGTTCGGGAATTTTATTATTCGGAAATCTTATTATTCGGGAATTTTATTATTCGGGATTTTTCAGTCGTCCCCAACTCTTAAATTTCTTTGCCCTGATTTTCTTATTTCGCGATTTTAATCTCCAAGAAGTTTAAAAATCAAGATAAAAATTAAACATTTTACTAATATTTGTTTGTAATGATTAAAAATAATAAAAATGCCCAGTTACCAAATGGCAACGTTACCTTTACGTTGTTACAATGCCAGATACTCCTGCCAGATTCTAAAGAAAGTCTAAAGTCTTGAATCCCTCTAGAGAAAGTATATGAAAGCAATCTCGATCTGAGATTCAAATTTCAGCCAATCACATGGTTTCAATTCAAAATAGCATCACTTCCGCCCAGTTTTGGCGGAAAACAAAGCATTTATCACTCATAAATTGAAAATACTTGCTCAAAACGTAACAAAAATTACTAGCTTTATTAATATAAGTGTAATGATATTGTACAGTTAAATTAATTTCAGGGTGTTCACTTAGGCCCAAGCATCTCTTCAGGCTTGACCCACTGATTGAACTGTTCTTCGGTCAAACCGTTCTTTAATGCGGATTCTTTCAACGTCAGCTTCTCCTTGTGAGCTTGCTTGGCAATCTTTGCCGCCTGAAAAAAAATTATTTAATTATACTAGAAAACTAGAATTGTTTTTATTTTACAGTATCTGTTATTTAAAATAATAGAAAATTAAAGCAAGGACAATATTTTTAATAATTATTGATGAAAACAGATATCTTAACTTCTGATGATTTTTTAATAACAATATAAATTTTATACGAACATAATTTAACAAAAAATTGTTTAAGACTGTAAATCTTTATTGAAACCTAATGCTTTTTGTTTCCTATTCACATATTTCACATTTTGTAAGACAATCTAAAATTGTTCAAAAATTGTAAATCTTCCTTGAAATCTATACCGATTTCCGATGAAATCCGAAAAAATTAAGTTTCAAACGCTTTAAATTCCTAACATTTCAAGTAAAAATATTTCCTTTTCAACAAAATAGATGAATTTCTAACCAATTAGTTCAGTTTTCAAACAGAGAGAAGAAAAAAAGAGATTAATTTTCTACCAAAAAAGACAAATTTTAAATGAAATAGTTATATTTTTATCTAAAATGATGAATCTTCACCCAAAAAAATTACTTCTAAACAAAGCAGTTCAACTTTCAATCAAGTAGTTGAATTTTTAACCAAACAAAAAATGAATTCTCAACGTAAAATGTAATAGTTGATATTTCAACCAAAAAGATTTTAATCCAAAAACAGTTGAACTCAACCAAAAATCATCTTGAAAATTTCTACAATTTCAATTAAAAATTATAGTTTTGAATGAGCAATTCTAAAATAATTTAATTTTTCAGGCATTGAAACTAAAGTTTTTTTTGCTACAAAAGGTTCAATTCAAAAATATTTTGTTCGAAATTTTTTAATTTTGAAAGGTTTCCAATTTCACAATATTGTAATTTGAAATTCAAATATTAAAAATGTTGGGACAATTTCACTATTATTTTTTTTTAACTTTCATACTGAAAGCTTTTATAGTCAGTTTTAAATTGAATAATTTTAGATTTAAATACTCTGAATTGTTTGGTTTCAATTTTAAATGTACAAAATTGTCTGTTTCTTTTTAATTCGTAGAATATCAAATTAAAAGAATTGATAGTTGCACAAAGTTCAAAGGATTTGTAATTAAACAATTTTAAATAAAATTCCTCTAGAATAAATGCAAACAATAAAAAATTAAGACAATAATTTCTCAAATTAAAGTCTTAAAAATCAGAAGATATTAGAATTACCGATTAAAAATTGAATAATTTTTTATTTCAAAATGTTCCAAAATATTGAACGTTTTAAAAATTTACTTAAGAAAATTTCGAATTGAAGGACTTCAAATTCTTTCAACGTTCCGTAGTGTTATTTTTTTTATTTTTAATATTCCCCATTTAAAATTACTTATTATTTTGAACGGTTTTTAAAAATAATTTAATTTTAAACGTTTATAATTGATCATTTGAAAGTTTTTAACGGAGATAAAGACGTTGACTTTAGTTTTTTATTTTAGACAGATTTGTCCAATCAATTTTTATGTTAAATTATGATTTTTTAAATGTAATAACAATTTAAAATTCTAGAATTTCAGAAGCTTTGAAGTTGAAACATTTAATTTAGTTTTCAATTTCAAATTGTGTAATTATAATATTGGAATCTTATATAGCAAAATTGTTTTGTATTCTTTTTTAAATTAAAAATTTTCTAATGTAATATCTTAAAACTGTCCGATTTTTAATTGAAGATTTAAAAAAATTAATCATTTATAATTGAAAAATATGTGATTGGAAGATTTCAAGAATGAATAATAATTCTTAATGAAGAGTTAAAAATTAAACTACTGGAAATTAAAAAGTTAAAAATTGTGTTGCCTAAAATCAAAACAGATAAAAATTCAACTCTGAAATTGATAGCTCGCAATTGAGTAATTTTCTTTAATTTTCAATGGTTACAATTTTATAGTTTTTAACATTTTGAAATTGTCCTATTTTCAAAATTTTAATTTGAAATCATTCAATTTCGAGGTCCTTCAATTCGAAATAAAATTGTTCAATTGGGAACGTTTTGAATTAGAAATAATACAATTTCAACTCCTTTCTAATGAAATTGTCCAATTTTTAAAATTTTAGTCTGACATTTTTCAATTTTAAAAACATCTGATTTAAAACTTTTTCAATTTCTAAAATTGTTTGATTTGGAACGATTTCCATTGAAAGATTTCAATACATTTTTTAAAAATGTCAAACAGTTTCAATTCGAAATGATTGATTATTGTTTCAGAAATTTTTAAAAATTTGTTTAATGACCAATTCCATTTCAAATCAAGCAGAATTTCAAGAAAAGTCTTCTCCATAGTGTCAGAATGATTACATTTGGATATATCATCATATGATGAAAATAAAAGAACACATATTTCACAGTTAAATCAAAAAATTTTTTTTATTTTTTATAATCATTCGACGATTACCTGCGAATTCTCAAAAATTGACAGAAAGGTTTTTTTTTAAATGCAGTATTTTGCGAAAGAGCGTAGGCATTTTAGATTTTATTTTTTTATTCGCCGTGGGATCGAATTTTTGCATTTTTCTCGGAAACAGCAAAAGGTACAAAAAAATGTTCAGATAAAAGTTGAAACCTCTAGAAAAGTTCTACAAAAACACCTCTTATTCTTTTGTGATAGCTTGTTTTGCTTGGTTTTTGAGAAAAACACTTTCAAGAATTTTAGAAAAACGGCCATCATTTTGCAATTTTGGAAAATTTTCAAATTTTTTGGGGTCGAATGAAAAAGAAAATCGCAAATACTCGTTCTAAAAATTCTGAATTTTGCAAAAATTGTCAATTTTTGAGACCTCGCAGGTATTCTTCCAATGATTGTCACAAATCCAACAAATTTTTTATTAGACTGTGAAATACGTGTTCCTTTATTCTCACCATATCATCATATACACCATCAATTTTTTTTTATGATCTAATTAATTTAATGATATATTCAAATATCTAATCATTCTGACACCATGACGAAGAATTTTCTTGAAATTTCGCCTGATTTAAAATGGGATTGATCAATAAACAAATGTTTAAATATTAAGTTTTAATATTTTTTGAAACAATAATCAATAATTTCGAATTAAAAGTGTTTGAAATTAAAAGAAAAAAATATTGAAACATTTTAAATTGAAGACGTTCTAAATCAAAAATTTTTAGATAAGGTAACATTTTGAAAAGGGTACAATATTTCGAATGGAATTGAACTTTTATCATTTTAAAATAAAAGCACTTAAAATTGTATACTTTGAAATTAAAAGTGCTTGAAATTCACACATTTTAAATCAGAAGGGAGTTGAAATTGTATTTTTTCTAATTCAAAGTGTTCCAAATTAAGCAATTTTATTTTAAATAAGAATCTCGAAATTAGTAAATAATAATGTAACGAGGAGAAAAATTCTGTTTTATAAAGTAAAAATTGAGAAAATTCATAATTACCTTGTCGTAGCCGATGTGGGGATTGAGTGCAGTGACTAGCATCAGACTTTCGTTCATAATTTTTTTAATATTATCCTTATTAGCTTCGATACCAACAACACAATTCTTCGTGAATGCGGCCGAAGCATCCCCTAGTAGTCGAGCGGATCTCAATGTGTTTGCTACAATTACCGGTTTGAACACATTGAGTTCAAAATGACCATTGCTTCCACCAATGGTTGTTGCGACATTGTTTCCCATCACTTGGGCGCATACCATTGTTATGGCTTCACATTGGGTTGGATTTACTTTTCCTGGCATAATTGAACTACCAGGCTCATTTTCTGGAAGAGATAATTCGCCGAGGCCACATCTCGGTCCGCTACCCAGGAATCTTATGTCGTTCGCTATCTGAAATTAAAACACATGCTTCATCAAACAGAGTAAGCCTCAACATTTTAAAAGAATCTAAATATTATCAAACCAGCATTATGTTTTGTTTTTCCAACATTATGTTGTAAATTATTAATAGTTGAAGTTTCAAGCGAAAGGGACACATTTTCAACAAAATAGTTGAATTATAAACCAAATGGCCGAATTCTTTTACAAAAAAGTTTAAATTTCAACAAAAAAACATTGCATTTTCATCCAAATAGTTGAATTTCCATGACAAGAAGACGAATTTTTTAGAAGACAGTTAAATTTTCAATATAAAAAGATTCATTCTCAACGAAAAATATGATAGTTGATATTTCAACCAAGAAAAGATTTTAATTTTAAATAAAAAACAGTGTAATTTAACCAGAAAACGTGAATTCTCAATATAAATGTAATAAATGATATTTCAAAAGAAACATGAATATTTAACAATACAGATCAATTTTTCACCAAGGAGATAGATCTTCAACTAATAAAATTAATTTCTAACAAAGTAATTCAACTTTCAACCAAGTAGTTGAATATTCAACTAAAAAGATCAAGTTTTTACCAAAAAAGACGAACGTTTAATCTAATATATGAATTTTAAACCAAATAGTTCAATTTTCTACTAAAAAAGATTAATTTTCAACCAAAACTGGAATAGATAAATTTTCAGTGTAAAAAAAAAATAATTTTCAACCAAAAAAATTGAATATTTAACGAAAAACATAATTGTTAATATTTCAACCTAAAATGGAATAGTTAAATTTTTAGTTAAAAAAATTAACTTTCAACCAAAGAGATGAAGTTTTAACTAAAAGGATGCATCTACAAAAAAAAATGAATTTTTAACAAAGTAGTTCGACTTTCAACCAAGTAGTTAAATTTTCAATCAAGAAGATTAATTTTCTACAAAAAAACGAACTTTTAACAAAATTGTTGAATCCTCAATTAAAACAGTTTAATTTTCAACCAAATAGTTGTATTTTTCACGGAAAATTATAGAATTTCTAACAGAGATAAATTTTCGAACCAAAAAGACGAATTTTCAACAAAAGAGTTTAATTTTCAACAAAGAAAGATTTTTCAGTCCAGAGAGGAAAAAATTTCAACCAAAAAGATTAATTTTCAACCAAAAGGATGAATCTTAAAAAAAATGAATTTTGAGCAAAGGAGTTCAACTTTCAACCAAGTAGTTGAATATTCAACTAAAAAGATCAAATTTTTACCAAAAAAGGTGAACGTTTATTCAAATATATGCATTTTCAACCAAATAGATAAATTTTATACTAAAAAAGATTAATTTTCAACCAAAACTGGAAAAGATAAATTTTCAGTGAAAAAAAAAATAATTTTCAACCAAAAAAGTTGAATTTTCAACGAAAAACATAATTGTTGATATTTCAACAAAAAATGGAATAGTTAAATTTTTCGTAAAAAAAAATGAATTTTCAACTAAAGAGATGAAGTTTTAACTAAAAGGATGCATCTACAACCAAAAAAGTTAATTTTTAACAAAGTAGTTTAACTTTCAACCAAGTAGTTGAATTTTCAACCAATGAGATTAACTTTCTACGAAAAAACACGAACTTTCAACAAAATAGTTGAATCTTCAACTAAAACAGATTAATTTATGACCAAATAGTTGCATTTTTCACGGAAAATTATAAAATTTCTAACAACAGAGATCAATTTGCAAACAAAAAAGACGAATTTTCAACAAAAGTGTTTAATTTTCAAGAAAGAAAGATTTTTCAGTCAAAAGAGAAAAAAATTCAACCAAAAAAGATGAATTTTGAACGACAAAAGTAATTCTTGATATTTCAACCTAAAATGGAATAGTTAAATTTTTAGTTTAAAAAATTAACTTTCAACCAAAGAGATGAAGTTTTAACTAAAAGGATGCATCTACAACAACAAAAAACGTTTTTTTTTAACAACGTAGTTCGATTTTCAACAAAGTAGTTGAATTTTCAAGCAAGAAGATTAATTTTCTACCAAAAAAAAAACGAACTTTCAACAAAATTGTTGAATCCTCAATTAAAACAGATTAATTTTCAACCAAATAGTTGTATTTTTGATTAGGGAAAATAATAGTTTGAAGTCTGTCTCTAGATGCTCTACTTGTATAATAAAATCACTAATTCTCATTTTTTCAAGCATTTCAAAAAATTCTTATTCACATTTATATTTTTCATGTGTGATGCCACATCCTGCGTTACCCTCTCCCCGCCCCAACGTCACAAATCGTCACAACACCTGTTACCCCCTCTACCCTGACAGTGTGACGTACTTTTGGAACGGCCCCTTATGGTAAAGTAATTTTTTGTAAAAGCTGAATTTGTGTCAAATGCATATAAGGAATCAATTATAGAAATGCCAATTTTGAAACTTCAAATGTTCCTAAATAATATAAATAATTATGAAAAATCTCTAGGCAAAGAAAGAGATCCAGACGAAAACGCGAGCAGACGCGAGATTAACCCCTTTGGAGCGGCGCCCCTTAGGAAACTCGGTTTAAAACGTTTGGTTCAAAATAAATTAAATCTGAAGTACCAAAATACCACTGATACACAGACTAAAATTCAAAATACTGCCTTCTTTAATACTTTGCACATCAGTTTTCGTGTATGGCCAAAGATATTATGTATGGCGCCCCTATCTTCACCCGCGCCCCTTTTGGCAACCAATCCGCCGCTGAAAGGGGGAACCAATTACAGGAATGGTTTTAACTCGTAATGGGGCAGTTTGCAAAGGGTGGGAAATTTCGGCAAACATGATCCAGGGTCACATTTCTTAAGAAAAATTAGTTTATACCTGAACTTCGTTCAATGAAGTGAACACTGACCGCACTTCGGTAAGAAGTCACGATATTACCCTCATGAGGACGGAAAATTTTGAACCATAGGAAAATTGGCTGCAAAAGTGCAATATTCCATCTTGATCGACAGAAGATTCAACTTGAGGATTTTAATTCAATTACAAAAGGGTAAGTGAAGAGTTTAATATACGACTTTTTTGTTTCGCCCGTGAAGTTAAATAAATAGAGTAAATTATTCCGCCTGACTGAATTAATTCATTGATTTAAAAAAAGCAGGAGGGTCAATAAGACCAATTTTTGGAAATAATTTTTTTTTAAGATGATACAAGTGCAAATTTTTATTATTATAGAAAACCAAGAAAAAAAAAAACTTGTTAATTGACAAAGTATCAAGTACGCCTTTAGCTTAGCCTTGAATCATTTTATATAACAAACTGTATTTACTAGTGAAATTTATGATATTAGACTCTTTTATAGCATGATAATATGTATTTCATAATTACGTTTCAAATACGCATGAAGTCCGCTTCTCGACTTTGTAACCGGCAATAAATTTTGTGCCTTTGTTTTATGAAATAAAGTTCTTTAATATACGTCCCAGGCATTTTAATTTATTGAATCTATTCAAGCAAAATATATATTAGAATTAAACGAGTATTTTTTATAATGGTTGCTTGTAACGTAAAGGTAACGTTTTCTTGTTTTCGCTGTCGCTGCGCCTTTTTAATCATTAAAAAAAAGATTAATAGTATAAATACATATATAATGATCTTTACTATTGAAACTCTTGAAGTGTAGACTCCTGATGGGTACCTACCTGATGGATGATTCTAAATTTCCTGTTTTATCCCGGCCAATTGTTAATTTTTTTCGGTTAATTTAAGAGTTAAAAAGATTTAAATAGTTTCAAACAGTTTTTAAAGACTTCAAGAGCTTCATGAATATTTTCATAGGTTTCTGGTTTAGAACAGAGAATTTTGGAAAATAATTATAAAGCTGCATTTGAACAGGGAATTTTTTAAATTTCTTTTTTCTAAATCAGAACTTAAATTATTTTCCAAAACTCCCCTTCCGTGTAAAAAATTTCCTGTTCAGAGTAAAATTATAATTCTTTGCAAAAAATACCTGTCCCAAAGTGAAAATTATAATTCTTTACGCTAATTCCCTGTTCGCAAGTCAGCATTGTATTGATTTGCAACCTTTTCTATTTTAGCTCAGAAATATAGTAACTCCCCTTCTGAAATTTGGAAGTGTAAAGTTTTAAGTGCTGGCAAATTTTTATTTGCAAAAAAGAAAGGAATTTTTAAATTAAAACAAATTCTGATTTGCAACGGGGATTGTAATTTTTATTCTCCTTTTAAAAATTAGAATTATAATTTTATTTTAAATTTCGAAATTCCCGGTTCCAAAACGAATTTTGACTTGTGACAGCAATTTTTTTTTTAAATTCCCATCTTCTAAATCAGAATAAAGTTTTTTTTGTCAATAATTCCCTGTTTAAAGTTAAATTATAATTCTTTACGGAAAATACTTGTCCTACAGTAAAAATGATTAATCTTAACGAAATTTCCGATATTAAAGTAAAACTAAAATGAAAATTATAACGCTTTAAGAAATTCCCTGTTCAAAAGTCAAAATTATATTTATTTACAGAAATTATATGACACAACTCAGAATTATGATTCTTTTAGAAAATTCCTTTTTTTACAGATTTCACTGTCCCAAGTCAGAATTAGAGTAATAAAATATATGAAACTTTTAATTTTAAGAAATTCCTTCATATCCCTTGATACTGTTGAAATCCGTAGAAAACCCTTGAAATGAAACTTAATTTATTCCTTAAATTTCTGTAGAAATTCCTTAAAACCCCTTAAAATTGTAAAAATCCATTAAAATAAATAGAAATCATTTTAAATTCCTTAAATATAAATTAAATTAAATTTATCTTTAAAAAAACATTTTCAATGAAATGCACGCGCGCGTTTGCGTCCTTGGTTCCTTCATTTCTAATATTAAAAACAAAAGTCATAAAGCATTTAATAATCCATAACAACCAATTTTTTAATATTAAGAGTTCCAAAATTGTTTGAAACAACATATCTTGAATTTCTTTGGAATCTTTGAAAAAAATGTTAATCCTTTGAAATTTGTGTATGTCATTCATATTCCTTGAAATTGTTGAAACCCGTTTAAATCCTTGAAATAAAATGTATTTTATTCCCTAAAGTTCTGTAGAAATTCATCAAGCCCCCTTAATATACCTAGAAATCTTTAGAAACCGTAACAATCCATTAAAATATGTAAGAATCATTTGAAATATTGTTTTAATTCTTAAATTTTAAAATTAAAAAATACCATGTTTTGTTTTATTTTATCTCGAAGAAAATATTTATCATATAATAAAAACTGCGCTTAAATTTGCCGAAATTTTAAAAGCCGATTTTTGGCAGTTTTTGAAAACTGTTCAAATTTTAAAACCTATGAAATTTGTGTTCAATCGAAAAATGTCATTAGGATCAGTTGTAAATCTTGTAATTTTTATTCAAATTTTGCTTTAATCGAACAATAATTGTTATACGTATAAAAGAATGATAATTGTCGTTCAAATTTAAATTAAAGAATCTTCAATGTTGACAGACAGAGCATCTAAATTTATTATAGTTGATTTAAAAAGTATTTAACTTGTATAAATTCAACGAAAACATATTTTACCTTCAAAGTTTTATTTAAATCCTGAATAGTTTGGTTTGAAATTAGTCAAATTTAAAAAAGTTAAATGAATTATAATAGATAATTCCGTAAGTTAAAAAAAGAAGCTTTCATTACTCGTAGTAGCATATTCTAATTTTGAATAGAATAATTTTGTAGGTGTTAAACGAAGTAACGAACAATTATATTTTCAAATATCGTATATTTAAAGAGAAAAGGTTAAAAGAGGGGGAGTTTTCCGAGAATTAGACGAAAAAGGATAATTTGAAAAAAAGGGGAAAGACTCCGAGGTAAGACATATTGAATTCAATACTAAAAATTTCAAGCCGAAATATGTTGCATTTTCAACAAAATAGTTGAATTTTCAAGCCAAAAAGATGAATTTCCCAACCAAAAGGAAGAATTATTAACAACATAGTTGAATTTTCGACTAAAAATTACTTTCGAAATGCATTTTCAATCAAATGGTCAAATTTTCAAACAAAAAAGATTTAAATTACATCAAATATTTGAATTTCCAAGACGAAAATACACCTGTTTTAACCTAAAAAGTCGAATGTTTTAGAAAACAGAAGATCAAGAAAGATGCATTTTTAACAAGATAGTTGAATTCTCAACCAAAAAGTTGAACTTTCAACAAAGATTAATTTTCTACCCAAAAAGACGACTTTTCAACAAAATAGATGCATTTTCTACCAAACAGTTTAATTTTTAACTTAAACAATGTACAGAATAAAGTTCCAATAAAAAATGGAATATTCCATACATTTTCAGATAAAAACTCTGAAAAAATATAATAACTTTGAACAATAAAAAACGAATTTTCAAGAAAATTATTGAATTGTCAAACAAAAAGATGAATTTTCCACCAAAAAATTTAATTTTCTACCAAATTGTTGAATTTTCAAGCGAAAAAGATGAATTTTCTACAAAATAGTAGAATTTTCAAAATAAAAGTTCATTAAAAAGTAAATAGTTAAATTTTCAATCAAGAAGATTAAATTTCTACCAAGAAAGACGAATTTCCAACAAAATACATGCATTTTCAACCAAACAGTTGAACTTTCAACTGAAAAATATAAATTTTAACCAAATAGTTGAATTTTTAACTGAAGAAGATATATTGTTAACTGAAAAAGATACATTTTTAACCAAAAATGGAATAGTTTAATTGTCAATTCAAAAAATTTTTTTTCAAACAAACATGAAACTAATTTTCATCAAAATAGTTCAATTTTCAACGAAACAGATGAACCTTCAGCTAAAAAAATGAATTTTAACAAAGTAGTTGAATTTCTGATAACAAAATTACTTGTTAACAATATAGTTGGATTTTCAACAAAACAATTGAATTGTCAACCAAATAATAGAGTTTTTAACCACACGAGATAACAGGCCTCACAGTCCCTATGGGATAAAGTATAGGGACCAAAGGGTACTTTTCGCCACGCTCATAGGGTACTTTTTTCGCGCTCACAGGGTAAACAATTCAGGATAAATTTATAATACTTCAAAACAATTCAAGTTAAATTCCAACGAATTGGAATGAATTAGAAACAATTTGAAAAGTCAAAAAAATTCCATTGATTTCCGTAAAATTGGAATGAATTGAGAGGAATTTAAGATAAACGAGAAGAATTCGATGAAATTCATAAAAATTCAAGGTGAATTAAAAATTTTTTTAATGAATTGAAAACAATGTTAAAAAATGGAGAAACTTTCATGAATTCAGTAACTTTGAAATGAGCTTAGAAAAATTCAAGGGAATTCAAAAGAATTTTATGAAATGCCTAAGAATTCAAGGTGAGGTTAAAAGACTTTAGGATCAATTAAATAAAAACTTTTAAAAATTCAAAACAAAAATTCATTAAATTAAGTATAATTGAGTAAATTTAGAATAATTCAAGTGAAGTAACAAAATTCAAGGGTTTGGGATTCAGGGTGAACTTCAAAAAAAAAATTCAAATCTTTGAAACTCTACTAATTTCTAACTACAACAATGACTAATGACTACAAAATAATTCAAAAAATTCAAATGAATTGGAAAAAGTTTTAAAATCGAAAAAATCCATTTATTTCTGTAAAATTTGAGAGAATTTAGAGGAATTTAAGGGAAGCTAGAAGAATTCGATGAAATGCATAAAAATTCAAGAAGAATTTATAAAAAAAATCAAATGAATTGAGTGAGTTTGAAATTAATTTTAGAAAAAATTAAAGAGAATTCAAAAGAATTAAAAAGAATTCAGGATAAATTAATAAGAATTCAGGGCGAATTCCAAATGAATTGCAAAAAATATTTTAAAATATCCTAGATATTTCAAATCCTTTGAAATCCTATTAAATTACTGAAATCAATTAACAATTTCTTTATAATCTTTTAAAATAACCTAGAATATTTCTAATCCCTTAAAATCTTTTAAAATACCCTGAAATTGTCTAAAGCTCTAGAAAATGCCAAGGAATTTGAAAAATACCTTAGAATATTTCAAATCCTTTGGTCATTTTATCAATTAATCTGCCGAACCAATTACATATATAAAAACTTAAAAAAAATAAAAAAAAATCAATTGAATTATGTAAAATTAAGTAAATTTAGAAGAATTCAAATGAATTAAAAAATTCAAAAGAATTTCAAAGAATTCAGGATAAATTAATAAGAATTCATGGTGAAATCCAAAAAATAATTTTAAAACCCTACGAAATAACTCACTTTTCTTAAATAAATTCTTTAAAACCCACTAAAATGTTATTCAATCTCTTTAAATTATTAAAATCAATAAAAAATTCCCTAAAATATTTCAAATTAAAAGCTCTTGAAAATGCCTTAGAATTTTTGAAAATACCCTAAAATCTTAAAAATCTCTTCCAATTATTGAAATCTATTACAAATTTCTCGAAATCTTTAAAAATAATATGAAATATATCAAAAGAATTCAAGACAATTCAGAAATAGGTATAGATCTGAATTAAATAGTGAGTAACCCATGAGTTAATTCATTCATAGAAAAGTGACTAATAGTGACTATGTGTGGCAGCCCTGATTATTTTTTTACAGCTACATCTTACAGGAAATCCCTGATTTTTGCTATTTTTTTTAAATGCTCTTGGAAGCTTTGATCTTATTATAAATTTTTTTGAAGTTCCATTAAGGGGCTGTAAATAGGGTACCATAGGGACCAAATCTTGAAAATAGGGTACTTTAGGGACCTTAACTGAATATAGGGTACAATAGGGGATATAGGGACCGGTCTATGAGGCCTGAGATAAATTCCGAACCAAAAATATAATAGTACCCTTTTCAATAAAAAAACGCACTTTTACCCAAAAATATAGTTGGTTTTTCTTATTTGGTTCAAGTTCTAAATGTTATCTAAGTTTGTAAAGTTATTTCCATGTAACATCCTCTCCTTGTTACCAACCTTAGTTTTTAGCCCCCCCCCCCCCCCCTCAAATTGGTAACGAAGTTTATGGAAAGTACCGCCAGGTCACTTTTTCTTTTAGGACTAGGACACTGATTTTAATTTTTTTTTTCTCCAGATTTCCCAAAAATGGAAAATCTCGAATCACAAGTACCGGTGCTACGGGATCCAAGGAGACACGTTTCTGCGGATAGGGAAGTACAGCAAAATCGAAATCCTCAGGGACTCCGTGAGGCCTATTTTATGTGGGAACACGCTACAAATGACTCACGAGTGATAAACTACTTTTCCGGTAATCCTCATCAAGCAGGAGCTGCTAATCGAGTTCCTCACGATCTTCCGGTTCCACGCTGGCCCCATGTTGGCGAATTCGGTCATATAATAAATTACAATATTCGAGTTCAGCAGCTCCCAACTCAAGATCTTCCCAGGCCTAGACAACCGCCTATTCAGAGACCTGCTGCAGATCAAAAACTGCTGCAGATGGTCGAAGAAGACGTCGATCGTTGATAGGGAGAGCGAGATATATTGTAAACGAAATCGGAATAATATAATGCAGATTTATAAAAAACGTATGAATGTTTCATATGTTGAAATATGTGTGAAATTACAGTTTCTTTTTATAAATGTAGGATTTTATAATATTTTTCATGACTGTATAAACTGTTCAATCTGTGTATACTCAAATCTGGAATGGATAAATCTTTTAAGAGAACTTTTGACTTTTTATTTATTTATCTATTTAAGAATATCGAGTCTGTTCGTACAGGCATTTCCGTAATCCATAGAGATAGACAGTTGTTGTTTGCAAATATGATTTTGTTTTTGAGCATAGTTCTTTGGCATCCTACGAGAAATTTGGGACCAAATTAAAAATAATCTATCGGGCCCTTTTTGAGAAGACTCAATTTTTCTGTTTAAATCATATTAACGGAAAAATTTGCTGAAAATATCATTTTTGAATTCCATTCTCAATATAATTTATATTTTAGAAACTCGAAGGTACAAATAGTATTTTATTAGTATTAGCCAATATTAGTAATTAGTGAAAGCCAATATTAGTCATATTAATCATTTATATAGTATGTTCAATAAATTCAAATTGTGTTACGTACAATTTTTTAAATTTAATAGCATTTTTTTATTTTTTGACTATTACATTATTTAATTTATGATTTAATATTAAATATATCTATTAAATACAATAGAATTTATAATTTCTTACCTACCCCAATTTGAGAAACTTATTGAACTTAATTTTAAACCTACATAAGAATATGAATTGTATGGCCCAAATACTGACAAGTTCGACTTTATAAGCGACTAATTAATAAATCATTTCAATCTGAACTTTTGAGTTTCAAAAATGTTAATTATACTAAAGAAGGAATTTAAAAATACGGTTATAATGATATTTTCGGCAAATTTTTGCGCTACAAATTAATTAAACCGAAAAATTCGATTTTTTCAAAAAGAGCGCAATCGATTATTTTTAATTTGGTCTTAACTTGTTCGTAGGCTACCAAAGAAACTGTAATCAAAAACAAAATCGCATTTTCAAATAACATTTATAGGCCTCGAAGTCATTTGAGGAATTCAAAATAGTGTTAATAGGCATGCAATTTTTGAAATATTAAATCGAGGGGTTAAATAATTTTTGAAATCTGCTATACAATATACATCTCTCTCTAAAAATAGCATCCTCTAAAAGTCCCTGAAAAACTCGTCAATCTTTTTACATCCCTTTCAATCCGTAGAAATCCCTTGAAATCTTTTAAATTCTTTTGAGATCCTATTAATCCCTTCAAAACTCTGAAATCCGGCGAAATACCTAGAAGTCTCTTAAAATTCCATGCTATTTCATTTATTCTCTAAAAATCCGTTAGAATCCCTTGAAATCCCTTAAAATCTGTTGAAATTCCTGGAAAACTCTCTAATTTTTTTCAATCCCTTGAAATCTATAGACAACCCTTATAATCTTATAGAATCTTTAATTTCTTTCGAAATCTTATGAATCCTTCAAAAATCGATTAGAATCTCGTAAAACATTTAAAATCTGTAATATCTTTCAAAATTCCTTTAAAAATGATGAAATCTGCTGTAATCCCATAAAATGACATAAAATATTATAAAGATCCCTTGAAATCTTTTTAAATTCCCTAAAAGCTTTGAAATCCCTTAAAATCGGTTGAAATCCCTGGAAAACTCTTGTTTTTAATCCCTTGAAATTTATAGAAATCCATTATAATCTTGTGAAATCCTCTAATTTCGTTCGAAATTCTATAAATCCCTCAAATATTGTAAAATTCCTTGAAATGTTGTAAATACCGGAAAACTTAATTCAAATCTTTTATAACTTCTAAAATCTTAAGAAATCATTTTAAATTCCATTAAAAAATGTTAATCTCTGGAAATTTTCGATAATCCTACAAATTTTTGTTAAATCTCATAACATTTCTCGGAATCTTTTGAAATACACTATATTCTTTAAAATCCGTTGACAATTTTTAAATCTCTCTAATCTTGTGACATCCATAGAAATAATTTTAAATCACATACATCTTGAAATCTTCAATATCTTTTAAAAATACTTTCAAAATGTTCTAATGTAATAAATAGTTCAATTTTCAGATAAGAACTCTGATAAAAAAAATAACTTTGAAAAAAAACGAATTTTCGACCAAGAAGATTGATGTTCTATAAAAAAGACTAGTTTCCAACTTATCCAATATACAGGATAATGTTTTAACCAAACATGGAATAGTTACATTTTCAGATTAAAAATTTTTTTTTTATAAAATAAAATGAAATTTCAAAAGAAGTTATTAAATTTTCAACCAAAAAAGATGAATTTGGAACACAATACATGAATTTTAAACAAAATTATTTAATTTTAAAGCCGAAAACACGAATTATCTACCAAAAAAAGTTGAATGTTGAGTCCCAAAATAAGATTTTTCAACCAAAAAATTCAATTTTTAATCAAAAAGTTTCATTTTCAACAAAATAGTTTAATTTTCTACCAAATTGTTGAATTGCCAAGCCAAAAAGATGAAATTTCAACTATAATATAAAATCCTTAATAAAAAAATTTATTCTTTTACAAAGCAGTTCAACTTGGAGTCAAATAATCGAATTAAAAAAAAAAAAAAAATGAATTCTTAACCAATCTTGTAACAGTTGACATTTCAACCAAACAATTGCATTTTAAACCGCAATGGATAAATGTTCAACCAAGAAGATTAAATTTCTATCAGGAAAGACGAATTTTCAACAAAATACATGAACTTTCAATTTAAAAGTTTAACTTTCAATTAAAAAAGATAAATTTTTAACAGAGTAGTGGAATTTTTGATAAAAAGATGACTTTTTAAGAATATAGTTGAATTTTCAACGAAATAATTAAATTTTCAACCAAATAATAAAATTTTTAACTAAACGAGATAAATTCGGAACTAAAAAATAATAGTAGTCTTTTCAGTAAAAAAAAACTTAATTTTTACCCAAAAATATAGTTGGATTTTCTTATTGAGCTTAAATTCTAAATGCTCTCTACGTTACCAACCTTAGTTTTAAGCCCCCCACCCCCTCAAACTGGTAACGTACTTTATGGAAAGTAATGCCAGGCCACTTTTCCCTTTAGGACAACACCACTGCCTAAAAATCGTATAGGTCTGATAAAATTCCTATTAATCCCTTGAAATACTTTGAAATTACGTAAATTATCTTGAAAGTCGTAATATCTCTTAAAATTTCTACATAAATTAAAAAAACTTTGAAATCAGATGAAACTTCTTGAAATTCTCTAAAATCCCTTGGAATCTTTTTAAATACTCTCAAAGCTTTGAAATCCTGTAAAATCCCTGAAGTCAGTTAAAATCCTTGGAGGCCTTTTTGAACATGTTGAAATCTCGTGAAATTTTCAAAAATCCCTTTAAATGTTTTGAAGATATTTTGAAATTCCTTGAAATCTTGAATTCTTTTGAAATTTCAATTTTTGAGATAGCGAATATGTTATTTTAGCCAATCAGCGTAGAACTTTGAAAACATCTTTGAAGACAAAATGAAAAAGTAGTTACATTAGCAAGGAATTTCAGAAAATAGTAACATTAGTGTAATTTTTTTTTAACAGTAGCAATATAGTTGCATCGTTAAAAAAAAGTGTCAATAGTGGCGTGAGTCCGAGACCTACAGGGTTTTATTTAAAACCCCGATTGACTTACCTTCATTATGGAAACTGCTACGGTGTTTAGAGCCCCATGAACTTCAACGAGCGCATCGTGAGCAGCCAGTGCTTCAAATTTATTGGGCGCAGTAACAAAAGGATAACCCGTCAAACAGGCAATTTTTGCTGCAGCTTTTTCAGCGAATCCTTTTCTAGTATTCAATCCGGTACCAACAGCCGTGCCACCAAGAGCCAATTGATAAAGTCTTGGCAATGTATCCTTCACCCTCGCGATTCCGTACTCGATTTGCGTCGCGTAGCCTGAAAGTGACAAATTTATAAAATAAAATAGGCAATTATGAGTGGCGAATTAAGAAAATTTGGACCAATAGGCCATAATTACTTAGTGCCCCCTACCACTTTTTTATACTCTAATAACTTTGACATTTAACTAAATAATTTAATTAAAACATGTAAACATTAGTATTCAATAACTATTTTTCAAAATTTCATTTGTCCCTGCTAATATAAAAAAAATAATTTCAAAAAGTTGTCGAAATGAAGAGGAGAAATATTTTATATATTTAAAGTAAAGTTTTTTTCCTGAAATTTTGATCCTTTGTTAGGATCCGTAAGTTTTACCCCCCCCCCCCCCACTCTACGTCCCCCTATCTTATGTAATTTTTACCGAGTAAATTTTTTTTTCGTATATTTATTTAGGGGTCAAATTACAAAATTACAAAATTAATTATTAATTAAAATCATTTAAAAATTACGTAAGACGATTTGGGAGGACGGGGAGTTTAGTAAAATCTACTTATTTCTTATGAATTAATAAAGAAGTCCAACTTTCAACCAAGTATTTGGGTTTTCAAACAAAAAATATGAATTCTCAACGAACGATACCAATTTAACCAAAAGAAATGAATTTTCAAATAAAAAAAAGACGAATTTTCAACAAAAGTTGAATTTTCAATGGAGAAAGATTTTTCAGTCAATAAATAGAAAAAGTTTCATCAAAATGTTGAATTTTCAAGCCAAAAAGACAAGACTCTACAAGACAGTTGAATTTTTAAACAAATAGTTGAATTTCCCACCAAAAAGACGAGTTTTAACCAAATACTTGAATTGTTAAACTAGAAAAGATAAATTTTTAACCAAAAATGGAATGGTTAAATTTTCATAACAAAAATTATTTTTAATATAAAAAAACCATTTCTACCAAACGAGATGAATTTTCAAATAAAAAAAAGACCAATTTTCAACAAGAGTTGAATTTTCAATGAAAAAAGATAGTTCAGTCGATAAATAAAAAAAGTTTCATCCAAAATGTTGAATTTTCAAGCCAAAAAGACGAGCTTTCTATTAACCCGTTGAATTTTTACCCAAATAGTTGAATTTTCCACCAAAAATAAGAATTTTTAAACAAATTTTTGAATTGTTAAACTAAAAAAGATCAACTTTTAACCAAAAATAAAATGATTAAATTTTCATAACAAAAAATTATTTTCAATATAAAAAAACGAATTTTCTACAAAACAGTTAAATTTTCTACCAAATAGTTGAATTGTCTACCAAACAGTTCAATTTTCAACCCGAAAATATGAATTTTTAACAAAAAAGTTAATTTTTAACCAAACAGTTGAATTTTCAACCAAATCTTTAAAATTCGGTTGAAAAAAATGAAATAGTTCATATTTTCATTTTGAATAAAAAATAGTTGAATTTAACCAAAAAGACAAATTTTCAACAAAATACTTGAATCTTTAACTTAAACATCTTAATTTACAACCAAACAGTTAAATTTTCAACAAAAAGAATTGATTATAGACCAAAAGAAGGAATTTTTAACAAAATGCATACGTTTTCAACCAAACAGTTAAATTTTCTGCACAAAAAATTATTTTCAATAAAAAAAATGAATTCTCTACAAAACAGTTGAATTTTCTACCAAATAGTTGAATTGTCTACCAAATTGTTGAATTTTCCAGCCAAAAAGACGAGTTTTCTACCAAACAGTTCAATTTCAACCCCAAAATATGAATTTTCAACGAAAAAGTTAATTTTTAACTAAACAGATGAATTTTCAACCAAATTGTTCAAATTTGGTTGAAAAAAAATGGAATAGTTAATATTTTTATTTAAAATAAGAAATAGTTGAATTTGACCAAAAAAGACAAATTTTTAACAAAATACTTAAATCCTCAACTTAAACATCTTAATTTCCAACCAAATAGTTGAATTTTCAACCAAAAGAATTGATTTTCTACACACACAAAAACGAATTTTTAACAAAATGCATCAATTTTAAACCAAACAGTTAAATTTTCAACCAAGAAGATGAATTTATAAACAAAAATATGAATTTGCAACGAAAAATGTAATAGTTGATATTTCAACCAAAAAGGATTAAAATTTTTAATTTATAACAGTTGAATTCAATTCAAAAAGACGCATTTTGAACAAAACCAAATTTCCAAACCAAATAGTTGAATTTTGAACAGAGGATTAATTTTCCACAAAATACATGAATTTTCGACTAAATAGTTGAACCTTTAACTAAAAAAGACCAATTTTCTACCCAAAATCAAATAGTTAAGTTTGCAATGGAAAAAATTAATTTTAAACCAAAAAAACAACAAATTTTGAACAAAATAGTTCAATTTTCGACCAAAGAAATTAATTTTTACCTAAAATTATGAATCTTCAACTAAAAAAAATGCATTTTAACAATATAGTTTAACTTTAAACCAAATAGTTAAATTTTCTACTAAATTGTTTAACTTTTGTTTTTTAGTGATTCGCAGTCGTGAAAATAAATTGTTCATATATTGGGGTTCAAAAAGTTCCAAAGGTCGCATTTCTTGACCGATTTTAAACTTTATTTTTTCGAATTTAAACATATTTAAATTTTGAATAGGTCTGTCGAGGCCGATTTACAAAAAATTACTAATTTGTTATTTGAGTTGAAAATTGAATTGATATTTTCTCAAACCACTTTTTTAATTGTTATAAACAAATTAATGGATAAAACTGATATTTGCTGCATTTCCGATGCTTGAATGCATTATTTATAATGATTTTCTCACTGAATTGCGTAAAAGTAATAATTAATCATGACCGAGAACAAAGAGAGAACTGTCATTATAATAAATAATTGCTATAAAGAAATTCACTTATATCGCGTTTCTGAACATAGAAACTTTTTATTTTCCACGGGATCATTTCATCTCAAGGATAATAGATTGATATAAGATATTACCATTCAACAACAACTGATACTGTTATAAACAATTTTTATAAACAAACTCATTTATTTCGCATTCTTGAACATAGACAATTTTTATTTTCAATGGAGTCACTTCTTTTCTTCTCTGAAGAATAACATTAGAATTTAACAAAGTGGCCATTTAACAATTATCATTGTTATGATCAATTGTTATAAGCAAATTCGCTCATATTGTATTTTTAACAGTAAAATGTTTATTTTCTGCGGGATCAATTCTTTTCATTTCAAGAATAATATCGTGAAACAAAAAATTAACAATGAACAACAATTGTAATTGTTATACACAAATTCACTTATATCACATTTTTGAACATAGAAAATTTAATTACAAATTTTTTTAAATTTAATTTTTAACAAAAAAGTTACTTTTCAACCAAGAAAGATAAATTTTCAACCAAGAAGGATTACTTTTCTACCATAAAAAATAAATTTTCAATCCAAAAAGATGAATTTTTAACAACATGGTTGAATTTTTAACCAAAAATGATGACTAATGAAACAGTTAAATTTTCCAAAAATAATTAGATTTTTAACAAAATAGTTGAATTTCTAACAAGATAGGGAGTGAGGAGTGGAGGGAGTTTTTTAAAGAATCATTTCAGGGCTCAGATTCAAGGAAGAGAGATGATGGGAGTAGAAGAACGGGGGAGGCAGAGATGGAGGAGTTGAATGACGAGGAGATAGAGAAACAGATAAGGAAGTTAAAAAGGTCAAAATCAGCAGGGCTGGATGGGCTAGAGAACGAAGCATGGCTGTTTAGTACACAGGAGGTTAGGGAGAGGTTGAAGGAGGTAGTGAAGAAAGTATGGAGGGGGGAGGGATTCCCACGAGGGTGGAGAGAAGGATTAATAGTGCCTCTGTATAAGAAAGGAGAGAGGGATAGGCAGGAAAATTACAGGGGGATTACGCTAATGAATACGGCGTATAAAGTATACGCGATGGTAGTAGCGGAGAGGCTGCGGAAGGATGTCGAGGGGAAAGGAATATTGCCAGAGACGCAGGCGGGCTTTAGGGCAGGTAGGAGTACTATCGACAATATCTACGTTCTGCAGCACGTGGTGGATAGAGAATTAGCGAAGAAGGGATCGAGAGTGTACGCGTTTTTTGTGGATCTAAAAGTCGCGTTTCCGTCGGTGGATAGGGGGAGGTTGTGGGAGGCGATGCAGGAGAGGGGAGTGGAGAGAGGCCTGATCGAGAGGGTAAGGGAGATATATGAAGAAACCAAAGATAAGGTAAGAGGAGGACAGGGGATTTCGGAGGGATTCTGGATGGATAGGGGGTTAAGACAAGGGTGTCCGCTTAGCCCGACGCTTTTTGCGATTTTAATTGCGGATATGGAAAGTAAGCTGGAGGCCGGAGTGGTAGGAGGAGTCAGGATAGGAGGGGTTAGAATTTGGTCGCTAGCGTATGCAGATGACATAGTGTTGTTGGCAAAAAGCGAGGAGGCCTTAAAGGAAATGATGAAGAGGTTGAGAAGATACCTGGATAAGAACAGGTTAGAACTGAATGCGGAAAAGTCCAAGGTTATGGTTTTCAGAAAAGGAGGTGGAAGGGATAAGGAAGGGGAGTGGAAGTGGAAGGGAAAGACGGTGCAGGCGGTGAAAGAGTTTGTGTACCTGGGCTTCTTGTTTCGGAGGAATGGCGGAGTGGATGGTCACATAAAAGAGAGAGTGAGGAGGGCAAATGTGGTGATGAGGCAGGTGTGGGGGTTGGGAAAGAAGTTATTCGCAGATGATTTTGGGAGGAGAATGAAATTGTTTGACTCACTAGTGATGAGTGTGCTATTGTATGGAGTAGAGGTGTGGGGGTGGAAGGAAAGCGAAGAGGTAAATAGGATACAGGAGAGGTATGTAAAGTGGACACTGGGGTTGGCAAGGAACACGCCTAATTATATTGTCAGGAGGGAGACGGGGAGAACGAGTGTAGGGATTCTAGCGGGGAGTTGAGCGTGTAAATATGAGGAGAAATTTTTGGAAAAGGGGGGAAGTAAGCTGGTTAGGGAGTGTTGGTGGGAGAAGGAGAACAGGAGAGGGGGTGGGAAGATGGAGGTTGAAAGAGAAAGGTATTTTAGAACGAATGGACTGCATATTGATGAATTGAGAAGGATGCATGAGGAAGGAAGGAAGGTATATGAGTTGGTTAAGAAAAACAGCATGGAGAGAGAGAAGACAGCAGGGGAAGAGAGAATAAGAGAGACAAGGTTTAATGGGAACTACGTGTGGATTATGCCAAGGGCGAGAGCGCAATATTTGTGTGAGAAAGGAGAGAAAGGAAGTCAGGAGCTTATAGCGAGGATGAGATGTGGGTGCATGGAGGGTTTCAATAGGTTCTGGCTCGATAGGGAAAAGAGGATGTGTGAACTATGTGGGAAGGGGGAGGCAAGAGTGGAGCACTGGTTGGAGGAGTGCGTGGAGGTGGAAAGGAGTGGGATAAGCATGGAGGTATTGATGCACGAAAGGGGGGACAAAAGGGCAGTAGCATGGGTGAAGGGAGTATTGGGTAAGATGGAGAAGAAGAGAAGGAAGGAGGAAGAGGAATGGAGAAGGAAAGATTGTAAATAGAGCAAAAAAGATCATTTTTAATCAATAAATATGAATTTTTACAAGATAATTGAATTCTCAAACAAAAAGTTGAACTTGCAACATACAAGAATAATTTTCTACCCAAAAAGACAACTTTTTAACCAAATATATGAATTTTCTACCAAATAGTTCAATGGTCAGCCAGAACGTTGCATTTTCAACAAACAAGATTAATTTTCTACCCAAAAAGACGACTTTTCAACAAAATACATGAATTTTCTATCAAGTAGTTGAATGTTTAACTCATACAATATACAGTATAAAGTTTCAACCAAAAATGGAATAGTTAAATTTTCAGATAAAAATTTTGATAACAAAAAATAACTTGGAACAAAAAATCGAATTTTCAACGAAATTCTTATATTCTTAACCAAAAAGATAAATTTTCGACCAGGAAAATTAATATTCTATCAAAAAAGACGAATTTGCAACTCATCCAATATACAGAATGAAGTTTTAACCAAACATGGAATAGTTACATGTTCAGATAGTAAAAATCATTTTTAACAAAAAAAAAAACATAATTTTTAACAAACTTGTTCAATTTTTAACCCAAAATACGAAAATTGAAGAAAATACATGAATTATTAAGAAAATTATTTAATTTTAAAGCCAAAAAGGCGAATTATCTATGAAAAAAATAGAATTTTCAACACAAAAAAATTATTTTTCAACCAAAAAGTTTAATTTTCAACCAAACTGTTTAGTTTTCTACTAAATTGTTGAATTTTGAAACCAAAAAGATTAGTTTTATACAAAACAGTAGCATTTTTAACATAAAAGTTCATTAAAAAGCAAATGGTTGAATCAACTTTAAGTCAAATAATCGATTTTTCAACCAAAAAAGATGAATTTTCAACGAAGCATGTAACAGTTGATATTTCAACCAAACAATTGCATTTTTAACCAAAAAGGATAAATTTTCAACCAATAAGATTAAATTTCTCCCAAGAAAGACGAATTATCAACAAAATACGTGAATTTTCAAACAAAAAGTTGAACTTTCAACATACAAGAATAATTTTCTAACCAAAAAGACAACTTTTTAACAAAATATATGAATTTTCTACCAAATAGTTCAATTTTCAGCCAAAACGTTGAATTTTCAACAAACAAGATTAATTTTCTACCCAAAAAGACGACTTTTCAACAAGATACATGAATTTTCTATCAAATAATTAAATTTTTAACTTCCAGGATATACAGTATAAAGTTTCAACCAAAAATGGAATAGTTAAATTTTCAGATAAAAATTTTGATAAAAAAAAAATATGGAACAAAAAAACGAATTTTCAACGAAATTGTTCCATTTTTAACCAAAAAGGTGAATTTTCGACCAGGAAAATTAATGATCTATCAAAAAAGACGAATTTCCAACTCATCCAATATACAGGATAAAGTTTTAACCAAACATGGAATAGTTCAATTTTCAGATAGTAAAAATAATTTTTAACAAAGTTGTAGAATTTTTAACCAAAAAGACGAATATTGAAGAAAATACATGAATTATTAAGAAAATTATTTAATTTTAAAGCCAAAAAGGCGAATTATCTATAAAAAAGTTATTATTTTCAACCCAAAAATATGATTTTTCAACCAAAAAGTTTAATTTTCAACCAAACTGTTTAGTTTTCTACTAAATTGTTGAATTTTCAAACCAAAAAGATTAGTTTTATACAAAACAGTAGCATTTATAACATAAAATTTCATTTAAAAGCAAATAGTCGAATCAACTTTAAGTAAAATAATCGATTTTTCAACCATAAAAGATGAATTCTCAACGAAGCATGTAACAGTTGATATTTCAACCAAACAATTGGCAATTTAAAAAACTTATTTTCAACCAAACATGAAAGGAATTTTCATCAAAATAGTTAAATTTCCAACCAAAGAGATGAACCTTCAACTAAAAAAATGGATTTTTAACAATTTAGTTGCATTTTCAACAAAATAATTAAACTTTTAACCAATATAGATAAATTCCGAACCAAAAATATAATAGTAACCTTTTCAATACAAAAACGAACTTTTACCCAAAAATATCTATTGAATAATATAATAAAATAATAATAAAAATATTATCTTGACTATAAGATAATATATATATATATATAATTAATAACTTAATTTAATTTAAAAATTTTAATTTATTATTATTATTATACCATTAAGCCATTTCCCTTTCGGGGTAGGCGTGACTTTCTCGGTTGGAAAATAGTATTGGGTATATGGGTGTATTGGTATAGAGTATAATTTAATTAATTATTAATTATGAAAAAAAAATAATATAATAATATCATAACTATAATAATAAATCTTGACTAGAAATCTTTAGAATCCCATTGAAATCTTTTAAAATATTTTGAAATCCCTTGAAATATTTTGAAATACTTCGAAAATCCTTAAAATCTTTTAAAATACTTTGAGGTCTCTAGAAATCTTTTGAAATCATTTGAAAACTTTTACAAAATCGATCAAATCTCTCTAAATCCCTTGAAGTTTTACTAAAATAATATTTAATAAAATATCTTACCAGAAAATTCTTGACCAAGCGTTAAGGGAACTGCATCCTGCGTATGAGTCCTTCCAATTTTGATAATGTCTTTCCATTCCTCAGACTTCTGTTTTAAGGCTGCGTGCAACTGCTGCAGACCCGGAAGCAAAATCTTGTTGATTTCGAGAGCGACTGCAATGTGCATCGCTGTTGGGAAAGTATCATTCGAACTCTGCGACATGTTGACGTGATCATTTGGATGAACGGGGCTTTTTGAGCCGAGCTCCCCACCGAGAATTTCAATCGCACGATTCGCTATGACCTGACCAATATTTCCTTTTTATCAGCAAATAATAAATAGTTGTAGAAGATTATTGCTGTTAATTAAAAGAACACTTTCATGCGGAACTAGCTTCACTACAAACCTCATTCGTGTTCATGTTGCTTTGAGTTCCAGACCCGGTCTGCCAAATAACCAGGGGGAAGTGATCATTGTAGAGTTTCCCGCTGATCACGTCGTCCGCAGCTTTGCTTATTGCATCTGCGACTTTCGCATCCAGTCCAAATTCCTTATTTACTTCGGCGGCGGCTTTCTTCAGGATTCCCATTCCCACGATCACTCCGAGCTGCAAAATAAAATAAGACTTTGTTGGTGAGCAGATTCTAATTGAATAAGTTAATATAGTCGAAGACAGAACGACAAATGACTTCAATTCAAAGGGGCCATCCGTCAATTACTTAATGCAGGGTGTCTAGCGTTTCTTCAAACAAAAATTCCAGGACTTTTCCAGGTTTTCCAGGACTAAAAAATACATTTTTCCAGGTTCTTTTTTATAGTAAAAAAATACTTTCTACGAAACATAGTAGAAATTTGCAGGTCTAGTGGAACTGAAAAAGTGTCATATGCGAAATTTCACATACGCCCCTAAAATCTGATTTTATAGAGAACAAAAAAGTTTTTTTTTGGGCATTGTTCATTTTATCAAGGTGAAATATCACGACGCTACGATAGAAGATATTCAAAGTTTCCCTTTTCTTCAGCTTTAAAAACAATTTAATGAAACTTTCAAAATTCAATATTTTGTTATTGTTTATAATATCAAAGCAAGTTCAGCACAGTGTGCAATGAGATTTTTTTTCTAGAATTGGTTGAAATTTGACTGAGTTATCGAATTTTAAGCTAATTTAAGTTTATTTTCAATAAAATAATAAAATTGTCAACAAATAAGTTGATTTTTAACCAAATTGTTGAGTTTTCTACCTACAAAGATGAATTTTCAACTAAATAATCGAATTTTAAACAGAAAAGATTAAACTTCAACTAAAAACAGTTGCATTTACAACGAAATAATTGAATTTTTTAGAAGACAGTACAATTCTTAACAAAAAAGGTGAATTTTAAATCCAAAAGGACGAATTTTCTGTCGAAATAGACGAATATTCAACAAAACAGTTGAATTTTCATGATTTTTTAACAAAATACTTGAAATTACAAAAATGAATTTCCAACCAGATAGTCTTATTTTGAAAGAAAAAAATATTTAACTTTAACCAAAAATAGTTGAATTTTCAACACGAAAATTGGAATTTTCGACAAAAAGACGAATTCTCAACGAAAAATTAAATAGTAGGTATTTCAACAACAAAAACCGAATTTTCCACAAAATAGTTAAATTTTCAACAAAATAGTTAATTTTTAAACCAAAGAGTTGAATTGAAAAATAAGATTCAACAAAATAGTTAAATTTGTAACCAAATAGTTCAACTTTTAACCTAAAAAAATGAATTCTTAACCAAAACGACGAATTTTCAACAAAGAAAATTAATTTTCTACCAAAAAAGACAAATTTTCAACAAAATAAACCAATTTGCAAACAAATAATTTAATTTTCGACTAAAAATAATTAATTTTCAGTAAAAAAATGTCAACTAAATAGCCGAATTTTGAACCAGAGATGAATTTTCAACTAAAATAATGAATTTGCAATACTGCAACCAAAGAATGAATGTTTAATAAAGTAGGTCAACTTTTAACAAACAAACAAAAACAAATTTTCAACAAATAAAGCTTTTTCAGTCAGGACAGGAAAAAATGTCAAAGAAACTGTTGAACATTCAAGCCAAAAGACAGCATTTTTAACCCGAGAATCCAAATTTTCAACAAAAAAATTCATTTTTAACCAACAAATTGCAGTTTCAATCAAAACAGAGAAAATTTCCACCAACAGGATTAGTTTCCTACCAATAAAAGACCAATTTTTGACTTAAAAAGATTAAATTTCAGTCAAAAAAATGGGAAAGTTATATTTGTAGGTTAAAAAATAAATTTTAAATGAAAAAAAATAATTTTCAGCAAAATATTTAAATTGTCAATCAAAGAGATCAACCCTCAAACAAACAAATTTTTAACAAACTGGTTCAAGTTTTACCCAAGTAATTGAAGTTTCAATTTTAAAAATATCAACTTTCAGCCAAAAATGGAATAGTTACGTTTTAGTTTAAAAAATTATTTTTCAACCAAAAAAGGCATTTTTAACCAAAAAGATGAATTTTCTGCCAAAAAATATGAATTCTCAACAAATAATGTAATAGCAGATATTTCAAATAAAAAGTATGACTTTTTAATAAAAATTGTTGAATTTGCAACCAAATAATAAAATTCTTCACTGAAATGAATCGTCAGGATGAAACAACTGTAAGAAAATAAATAAAAATACAAGGCAAATAAATTACTAACTAAAATAATTACTAGTCCCAAACCTCATTTTGAAAATTCGCTAACTTTAGCCCGACCAATTTTTTATTTGCTCTAACCATTAATATTCAAATACCATTTCGATTGTAGCTTTGTGATTTTCACCGTGATAAAATAAAGTCTCTTGTTAAAAAGGTAATCTTTTTTCGTTCAGCAGAGAAAAAGTTTAAAAAACTATTTTTTCTTTAAAGAACAAAAATTCCAGAATCATGAGCAAAATTCAAGGACTTTTCCAGGCTTTTCCAGGTAAAAACGAATTCAAGGACTTTTCCAGGTTTTGTAGGATTTCCAGGACACTAGACACCCTGCTTTATGTAAATTGATACGGTTTCGTAATATTTTCAACAAATAAACCCTAAAGAAAATCCATGTATCATAAATTAAAGTATAACAAAGTTTAGTAATTGCAATAAAAGATTATAATAGCGTTATAAAGACTTCAATATCGGTATAACTAGATTCGAATTTTGATTTTTATTCCATCATTCTGTACAAAAACATACATAGAACGGAATTATTTTTATAATTTTTGAAATTACTACTACCCGCAAAATCATTCAAAATTTCAACTTCTGAAAGTGCATGAAATCCTATAAATTTCTTTTAACCCCCATAAAACCCTTAAAATCCCTTAAAATAATTTCAAATACTTTGAAAAACTTCAACAAATTTTTAAACCCGTCTTAATCAAATGAAAAATTTTGAAGGCTCGGAAAATCCCATACATTTTTTTTGAAATCCCTTGAAATTATTTGAAATTCTTTATAAATTTTAAACCTGCTGAAATTACTAGAAATCCTTAGCATCCCATTGAAATCTTTTAAAATATTTTGCAATCCCTAGAAATCATCTGAAATTTCTTAAAATGTTTAAAAATCACTTGAAATTCTGTGAAACTCCTCGAAAACTTTATAAATAATTTAAAATATTTTGAAATCCCTTAAAATACTTCGAAAATCTTTTAAAATACTTTGGGGTTTGTAGAAATCTTTTGAAATGATTTGAAAACTTTTACAAAATCGATCAAATCTCTCTCAATCCCTTGAAGTTTTCTAAAGTTAGTTGAAATCCATAAAAATCATGTGCAATTCCTTAAAATTAAAAATGATACAAAATAAGGGGCTTTAAATTTTTAATTTTACATTTTTCAGCTGTCCCAACAAATCGAGCGAAATTATTTCTCTGGATTTGTCGGGGCGACTGAAAAATGCTGAAAAATAAAATTCCCGAAAAATAAAATATTCGCAATAGAAAGTTCACGAAATTGTAAAATTACCGAAGTATATAAATCCCGCATTGGACAATTCCCGAATAATAAAATTTCCGAACAGTTTATAATATTACCGAACTTGAAAATTTCCGAATGATAAAATTCGCAAAAGAAATTTTGCCGATTTATAAAATATCCGACTATGTCAAATTATCGACATTAGACAATTCGCGAATTTAAACAATTAAAAACATTGTTTTTTATTGCATATTAATTATTTAATAAAAATAAATTAAGGAAATATTTCGATCGAAGAAAACCTTTTTTTTAAGTTCAATGTATTTTTTCTTAATTATTGTTTTAATTTAAAAATAACACTAATTGAAAAAATTTCTCAATGCAAGCTTTTTTAAAAATACGTATGGTAGTTTATTTTGTTATTTCAAATTCAAACAATAATTTTAAAAACATATATTGAAGATACAAAAAAAATGTTATTGATCAAAATATTTAATTACTGTATTTTTAATGAATAAATATGATTTATTAAAAAACAATTTTTTTAATTCTTTAAATTCGATAATTCTCTAGTGTCGGGAATTTCCCAGTATCGGATATTTTATAATTCTGCGATTTTCATTCGGAAATTTTATAGGGGCGACTGAAAAATGCCGAAAAATAAAATTCCGGACACTGTAAAATACTTCAAAAAGAAAATTTTGGAAATAGAAAATTCCCGAATTTGTGAAATTACCGATGTATAAAAATCTCGCCTTGGAAAATTCCCGAATAATAAAATTATTGAACGGTTTATAATATTTAAAAAATTGAAAATACTCGAATAATACAATTCTCGGCAGTATATAAAATTACCGAATTTTTAAACCGAAAGATAAAAATCGCAACAGAAATTGGCCGAATTATAAAAAAACGACACTTAACGACAATTAAAAACATTGTTTTTTAATCAATATTATTTATTTATTAAAAATACAATAACGAAATTTTTTGATAAAAGAAAATAATGTTTTTTTAAAGTTCAATGTATTTTTTAAAATTATAGTTTTAATTTAAAATAACAATAACTGAAAAAGATTTCTCAATGCAAGTTTTTTTTAATGTGCATAGTAGTTTTTTTTTTAATTATTGATCTTGTAATAAAAATCTTGTCGTTGTATTGTTCTTTCACATTGATAAATATTTTTTTGTCAATTATTGTTATTTTAAATTCAAACAATCATTTTAAAAAACATACATGGAACATCAAAAAAAAATAATTTGTTGATCAAAATATTTAATTATTGTAGTTTTAATGAATAAATATGATTTATTAAAAAACAATTTTATTAATTGTTTAAATTCAATAATTTCTAATGTCGGAAATTTTTCAGTGAAATAAAATCCCGGAAACTGTAAAATTCTTCAAAAAGAAAATATTCGAAATAGAAAATTCCCGAATTTATAAAATTACCGTAGTGAAATAATCCAGAATTAGAAAATTCCCGAAAGAATATTGCTGAATTATAAAATAATCGACACTAAAATTCCCGAATTTAAACAATGAAAAAAATTATTTTTTAGTAAATCTCATTTATTTATTAAAAATAAAATAATAGAATATTTGAATCAAAGATTTAAAAAAATTAAGGTTTGAATATTTTATTATTGTAATGTTAACAAATAAACAATATGAATTAAGAAAACAATCTTTTTATTTGTATACATTCGGGAATTTACTATTTTCGGGAATTTTCTAGTTTTGGGAATTTTATAAATCGGAAATTTTCTGTCGAGAATTTTATTATTCCGGAATTTTCAAATTCGGTAATATAATAAACGGTTCTGGAATTGTATTAATCGAGAATTTTACAATTCGGGATTTTTATATTTTGGCAATTTTATCATTTCGGGAATTTTCTATTTCGAAAATGTTCTTTTTCGGTAATTTTACAGTATCGGTAATTTTATTTATTTGTATTTATTTTATTATTTGCCCCTTTTTTGCACTATTACGTTTCGAGTTACTGTTCAATTTTAAAAAGGCAAACTTCAAATTTAAAAACGGAAGAATAATGTTTTTGAGCCCAGTTTAAAGGTTAATTTCCATAGAATTTTGGAAATACATTCTTAAAAACTGTGCAAATCTATATAGAAAATAAATTTTGAACTTAAAAAAATTAATATTCGCGTAAATTCTAGAAAAGCTTTTCAAAAAATACTCGACACTGATTTAGAGTATTGAAAATTAGGATATTAAAAATAAAATAATAAATCTTTTTACCGGCATGCGTTCCGAGGAGTCACCAATGGGAAAATTCATAACAGATCTCAGGGTTTGTGCCCCATAATATTTATCACATGGCACCTTTAATTCTCCAAATGTGTCCCTCTCCAATCTGTAACCTTGATTGCTGTCCTGAAATCAAACAGAAAAATTTCTAAACTCATTCCCAAGATTCAATCATTAATGTAACAACGTAAATATTTAGTAAAGATGTTTTTAGAACTAATTATGATTTTTCTACATATAATAAAAAACCTAATTATAGCCCAATAAATCATAAAATTACTTATCAACTGAGAACACACCATTTTGAGTGAAAAACGCGACAAGACGTATTAGCTTGAGAGAACAAATAAGCTGATAGAGTCACTACCAATCCAGTTATGATAAGAAGGTGGTATATGCTGTTATTCGAAAAGTCAATTTCACACAGGGATACAATATGTGTAGCACACATCAGCAAAAAAGTTACGAAACATGTGTGAAAGGGGAATAGAGTCGAGATGATTTGTTCTTTCACATAGCTTTTTACTCACGAAATATGAGATGAATTAATTGTGTAAAGATGACCCACGAGTCATGAGAGTCAAGCTATTTAAATAGATAAATTTAACTCTAGTGAATATTTAAATTATACTCCTTAAGGGTTTACAATTTTTATCTTTATGGCTAGAAGGCTTAAAAAAAGTCGAATAGAATTTCAAAAAAAGTCCACAAAAAGTCGCATAAAATTTTTAAAGATAATGAAAAAAGCAGTATCAAACACTGAATGACTGAAATAATAACTTTATTTGTTTAGAAATACAGTAAATAATTATCATTGCTTTTTAAATATTTTTTGTACAATCAAAATCAACTTTAAAGTTAAAACAATTCTTTAATAATAGTGACTTGAAATTACTCAACAATTAAGGCTTTGAGACCGTAATTTTTTTATTAATTGGACTGTAGTGCTTTCGAAACAGGCGAAATCGTGTGATTTTTTACGAAAGTAAGGGGACAATTTCTTTTAACCCGTAGTGGTCACACTGGGTCCAGTGGATCCCAGGCTTTATATTGATAAAATTAATAACTTCAAACTGTAAAATAAATATACTTTTTTCAAAACTTGTTATAATACTATTTTTTCTTCAAACTATACTATATTGAAAGTAAAAGCAGGAGGCGTTTTTGCTCTATCTCAAAAATGGAAATTTTGATGAATATTTTTGTGAAAAAAGTCAAATTTCTCGAAAAATTTTGTGCTCGCCTTTTTCAACATAAAAAAATTTGGAAAAGAACAAATTATTGTATTATGAAGAGGAAGTCTTAAACTTAATTCCAGTTCAAGGTTTGAGTCGATACATCAAAAAGAACGCAAATGGCAACTGTTTTTCTGCGTGGGGTCCATTGGACCAAGTGTGACCACTACGTTATTTTTAGGAGGTGTGATCACTACGGGTTAAATCAAATTAATATAGATACAATATTGCATTTTTTATAAAAGGCTTTAAATTCCTAAGGTTTCAAGTCCAAATATATTGGATTTTCAACAAAGTAGTTGATTTTTCAACCAAAAGAGACAAATTTTTAACAAAAGAGTTGAGTTTCCAAGCTAGAAAGTCAAAAAATTTAGAAAAAAAGTTGACTTTTGAACCAGAAAAGGTGAATTATCAATCAAACAGTTAAATTAAAAAAAATGTTAACCAAACATTTGCATTTACAACCAAATAGTTGAGAATTGTCAAGCAATAGAGACGAATTTTTAACAAAGTAATTGAAGCTTCAGCGAAATAGTTGCATTTTCAAGCTGCAAGGATTAATTTTCAACCTAAAAATATGAATTTTCAACCAAAAAATATTAAACTTCGACCAAATAGTTAAATTTTCAAGCAAAAAAGACGAATTTTTTAAAGAACAGTGGAATTATTAACCTGAAATTTTGAATTTTCAGCAAAAAAGATCATTTTCAATGAAGAAAGATGAGTTTTCACCAAAATACTTAAATTTCCAAGCAAAAAGATTTTTTTAGAAGACAGTTCAATTTTCAACAGAAAAGTTAATTTTCAACCAAGAAAGGTGAATTTTCAATCCGTAAGGACGAATTTTCTAGCCAAAATGACGAATGTACGACAACAAATGTCTAATTTTGAACCAAAAACGATTACTTCTGAACAAAATAATCGAATTTTCAACCATATCGTCGAATTTTCAAACAAAAAGATTAAATTTCAACCAAATAGTTAAATTTGCAAGCCAAAAAGACGAATTTTTTAAAGGTCAGTGGAATTATCAACCTTAAAAATTTTAATTTTCAACAAAAAAGATCATTTTTAACGAAGAAAGATCAATTTTCAAGCAAAAAGACGAATGTTTTAGAAGACAGTTGAATTTTCAAGAGAAAAGTTAATTTTCAACAGAAAAGCTGATTTTCAACTGAAAAGTTAATTTTCAATCAACAAAGATGAACTTTTAATCAATAAGGACGAAATTTCTATCAAAAAATACGAATGTTAAACAAAAAAGTTCTAATTTTTAACCAGATAGATGACTTTTGAATAAATAGTTAAATTTTCAAGCCAAAAAGACGAATTTTTAGAAGACAGTTAAATTATCAGTGTGAAAAGTTTAATTATAAAAAAATAATTCGTTTCAACCAAGAAAGATTAATTTTTAACCAAATAGTTGAATTTCAAAAAAAGGTAATTTTTGAGCAAACAGTTGCATTTACAACCAAATAGTTGGACTTTCAATCAAAAGAGACAACTTTTCAACAAAATAGATGAATTTTTAACCAAATAGTTGAATTTTCATGCCAAAAAGAACAATTTTTTATAAGACAGTTAAATGTACAACATAAAAGTTAATTTTTAACCAAGAAAGATGAATTTTCAACCAAAAAATATGACTTTTCTACCATGAAAGAGGAATTTTTAACGAAATAATTAAATTTTCAACTAAATAGTCGAATTTTTAACCGAAAAGGATAAACTTCCAACCAAAAATAGTTGGATTTTCTTCATGGATTTTATTTATTCAGTTAGCATTCTAACGAAAAAAAAAGAAAAAGGGGAAGTTTCTTAAGAATAGAGGAAAAAAAGAAAATTCTTTTTAAAAACGGGGGAACGAGAAAAAGAGTGTGAAGACTGCAATTGAATTTAAAATTAATTGATTTTAAACGTTTTCGACTTAAAAATCTCCAGCTGTTAAGCCTTGCAATTTGAAAAAAATTAAAACTTTCAATACGGATTCACGAAATTAGAAATTGTTCAATATCATACGGTATTAACTAAAAATTTTCTAGGTATGAGGATTTATTCAATTTTGTATGTTCTCAAAATTAAAATGGTACAATTTTTTTAGGTTTGAATTTCAATTTTAAAAGTTAAATTGTGGATAAAATTGAAACCAAGTATATCGAACTTCTAAGAAAAACGAAAAAAAGTCGAAGAAGTCGCACGATCCGAAACCTGAGATGTGCCAAAAATACGATTCTATTACATCTTGTAACACTGAAAACTTTATTTAAATGAAGATGATAGCATTCAATAGAAATTTGAATTTCTCAATGAAATTTGATTTATAATACACTACACTAGAATTATAGTTTGGAATCTTAACTTCACAATGAAACTAAAAAAATATCAAATTTCAACTAATTTCCGAAATATAACAAAGGTAGACTTGTGCTCGAGACGAAAATCATGCGATTGACGGACAATTCTCACTTTTTGTTTTAAAAAGTACGATTGTCAATTTTTATAAAAATCTATTTTCAAAACAGAATTTCATTTAATTTCAAACATTAAATTAATAAAATCTTTTCATCCCATTTTTTTTATTTTGCTTCCTCACAGAGAAAGATCTGTACGATTTTCAAATTTTTTATACATTTTACAAATCACCAATTTTAAATGTAAATACATTAAAAATCAAGTAAATGTTCTAGGGCTGTTTTTCATATTCAAGTACCAAATCCATTTCAAATCAGGCAGGTTCTACTCTTAAAGTCACAGAATTTCTCGGATACGAAATATATTGCATTTTTAGAGGAAATATGAATTAATATGAATTTAACTTTACGGGCCAAAGAAACCTGGTAAGTGAAAAACGAACTTAGCCAAGAACAATTTGAAAAAAAATCAGGGAATTTTATTGGTCAGGAGAAAGTCAGGAATTAAAAAAAATCTTGCAAAAGTCAGGGAATTTCTATAACTTTAAATAACTGTTAGAAAGAATAAATATGAAAATTTTCAATTTTAATATGAAATTGTTTTATTTCGTTCATAAAAGATTCTAGGTTAAAAATGTTACAAGTTTAAGATTTTGATCTTTAAATATTAATGGTCAGGGCTGGTCAGTGAAAAATTAGTGAATATTTAAAATGAAGTTTTACGGTAAACCTGATATAATATTCCTGTTAGTGATTTATTTGTCTTTTATTTCTATTTCTTTTTTTTGCAGTTGCTCCCTACTGAAGATTATCTTTTTAGTTATAAATTTTATTATTTTTTTGAAAATTTAACAATTTTGTTAACAAGTCCTTATTAACAAGTTAACCTCTGTGGTTGAAAATTAAATTGTTTTGCTGAAAATTCGTCTTTTTGAATTGAAACTTGAACTATTTTCGTAGAAAATTTACTTTTTGTTTAAAATTCACATTTTGGTGTTGAAAACTCAACTGAAATCTTTTTTGAATGAAAATTTAACTATTGTTTTGAAAATTTGTCTTTTTAATTTAAAAATTCATATACTTGAGTAGAAATTGCATCTTTCTTGGATAAAAATGCAACTGTTTGGTTAAAAATTAATCTTCTTTGCTTGGGGATTCAACTATTTTTTTGGAAACATTTGGATGAACCACTTTGTTAAGAAATCATTCTTTGTTGAAGAATCATATTTTTAGCCGAAAATTCATCTCTTTGGTAGAAAGTTAAAACTATTTTGGTGAAAATTGATTTTTTTTTTATTGAAAAATCAACTACGTGGGTAAAAGTTAAACTAACTTGTTAAGATTTTTTTTCAATTAAGGTTTATCTCTTTGGTTTAAAATTTAACTATTTTGTTGAAAATTAATTTTTTTGCTCAAAATGTATATTTCTTTCATGACTGAAAAATCTTTATCTTTAGAAAATTCGTCTTTTTGATTATTAAATTAATGCTTTTTAATGAAATTTCATATTTTATGGTTGAAATATCAACTATTGCACGTTTTTGTTGAGAATTCATCTTGTTATGTTGAAAATTCATCTATTTTGTTGAAAATTTAAGTATTTTGTTAAAAAGTAATCTTTTATGGTAGAAAAAAATAAATTTGAAAATTTTAAATTTGTATCTAAAATATTGTTTTATTCCGTTTATAAAAGATCCTACGTTAAAAATATTATGAGATTAAAATGCTGGTATATGAATATTAATGGTCAGGGAAAATGAAAAATAGGCCAAGCACAAATCAGGGAATTTCGAAAATTAAGTTTTCGGCCACTCTGCCTAATTCTGCCAGCAATAACTTCAAATTTAATTAACAATGGACATTTCTATATGCATGTGAATCAACCGTCAAACATGAAATCTACCATATCCCATACAATTTTACATAAACCTACATTATATTATTGTTAAATACACTCAATTTATTGCAATTTTATCATTTAAAAAAGTAAATAAAATTATTCATAAAAGAACAATAAAAACCTTATCCTAACTACGTTAGGACCGAAATTAATCCTAAAGGTATAAATTGTTTAATTTGTTGTCTTTGAAAGCTACCTTGGTAGAAAAAATGTTTACAAGAAAGTACAACATTTCCACAACTGTAATTTTTTGTTAAAACATGTACTTTTTGTAAAAATGGACGAAAATAAAAAAAATACAATTAAATACTAATAAATAATTTTTTCTTGTATTTGTGTGTAGAAAAGGAAAAAAAATAACAATAAAGTATAAGTTTCTACATTCAAAAATTTGTATAGCTTTTGATTAATAGTTTATTTTTACTTTGCTCAAAAAATCGACAAGGCATTACAGAAAACTACAGGATTTTGCATTTTTTTAATTACGGCGTTTGACGTCATAAATACACTTTTAATTTTACGTAAATTTGTTGAAACCTTTTGAAATAGTTTAACATCATTCAAATATTTGTGAAATCTTTCGTATTCGTTTGAAAATCATTGAAATATTTGAAATCGTTCAAAATATTTGAAATCTGGTGTACAAGTACCCTTTTTGAAATCACTGGAATTCTTGTATTTTTTTGTAATCTTTATGAAATTTTTATGGAACCTTTGAAATATTTGTGAAAGCTTTCTTTAATCTTTTTTTGTGAAATCTTTTGTGTTCGTTTGAAATCATTGAAATCTTCTCAAATTTGTTGAAACCTTTTGAAATAGTTTAACATCTTTGAAATATTTGTGAAATCTTTTGTATTCATTTGAAATCATTAAAATATTTTTAATCTGTGTAAAATCTTTTAAAATTATATAAATCTGGTTTACTATACCCCTTTTAAAATCTTTAAAATATTTTGGAAGTTTTAAAATCTTTGGAAATTTTTGAAATCTTTGAAATCTGGTGTACACGCCTTTTTCAAATCTTTGAAATCCTTGCAATCTTTATGAAATGTTCGAAATCTTTGGGAAATTTCTGTGAAATCTTCGAAATCTTTGTCAAATCTTTTGAAATGTTTGTGAAATTTTTCTTAAATCTTTGTGAAATCTTTTTTAAACGTTGAAATCATTGAATTATTTGAAATCTTAGTGAAATCTTTTCAAATATTCTAAAATGTTTTGAAACCTTTTGAAATCGTTTCAAATCTTCGAAATGTTTTAAAATCTTTGAAATCTGGTTTACTGTACCCTTTTTTAAATCTTTGAAATCTTTTGAAAAATTTAAAAGCTTTGTGAAATTGTCGTGAAATATTTGAAATCTGTTGTACACGCCTTTTTTTAATTCTTTGAAATCCGTGAAATCTTCGTAAAATCTTCAAAATCCTTTTAAATATTTTAAAATCTTTGAAATATTTTGAAACCTTTTGAAATCTTTAGTAATGTTTTGTAATCTGGTGTATACTCAATAATTTTTATATTTTGTAAGTTGAATATCACAAAAAATGTATACTTTAACATTCTATATTAGCGGAGACGCAAATAAAAACGTATAGAATTATTCACAATATTAAAGTCTGTTCATTGCAATCTATAATTGGTAAAGTCTTTAAAACTGCCTAGAAATCTCTTTATTTATTCTGCAATGAGTAGAAGATAAATTATATCTTGATAAATAAAAAACTTTTCAGTAGCAAGATTTCTACTAAACGAGATGTTTCTTTCATAATGGAATTAAAGTTTTAAATTACTTTTCGCATTTCAATAGAATGACTGTTCAAAAAAAATTTAATTCAAGGTTCTCGTGAAAAATTCAAGATTTCCAGATTTTCAAGGTTAAAAAAATTCAAGGAGAATTCCAGGTTTTCAAGGTCGCTGGACAACCTGTAAAAATACAATAAAATATAAAAAAAAGTACAAAATTCGTCCGAATAATAGAAAAAAGTTGTGATTTCCTATAATTTTGGTTGTAATTTATTGTATTTATTTGTAGATTCTTGTAAAAATGGTTTTAGTTTTTTTTACATTCTTGAAATAATTTTCCACCAAGGTATATACATCTTATGTAAATATTTATTATGTATGTATAAATATTTATACGTATAAGCTTTTACCTGCAAAGCATATATTATTTTAAATACTAAAAATTTCCATTTGTTTCAAGTCCCATATTTTATTATTTCTGGAAACCATAAATTACGTACAGTAAGGGGGAGGGAAATTTCTTTTTATAGTTTTGTTACCGGGGGGGGGGGGGTCTTAGAGACGGCCTATAATCCGTTACGTAATTTAAGTACGGCCCCTTACTTTCTTTGCAGTTAAAAAATTTTGCAACTTGAAATAAACATAATTTTCAGATTTGAAAAATAACTGAATAATTTGCAAGAAAGTAAGGGAACCTTTTTTTAACGAATTTATAAACAAAACTATGATTAACATTATATTTCGAAAAAATTGTAACATAACATTTAAACATAACTTGCAAAAATTAACAACGAAATATTTACTATAATGGTTAATTATTCCACACAGAAAACATCCAAATATTCTGTTATTGCACAAACCCAAAATAATACCCTATTGAAAAATAGCTTCAAGGATTAAAAAATATGTTAAAAATATTTTTCAGTAGGTCTATTTTTGGCATATCACCTGATTATGTAAAGGTAAAAAAACTGTATTTTGAACTGTCATTGACAAAAAGAAACACTTAAAATTTATGCCGCAAAAATTATATATTTTCCTAGATGCTTTAAGTGTTGTTTCTTGAAATAAATGTGACTTTTTAAGTGAAAAACAGGCTACAAAAAATCATTACCTTTGCAAAATTACGTATTCTTGATTCTGACATAGTCAACCTCTTTGTTAAAAAATTTGAAATTTCTTTCATTTGTCGAGCACTGCCACCTCTTACAACTCGACATCGCAAAGCGTTAAAAACCATTTCAGTAGGGATTAAAATTTTTCCAAAAATCTCAATATTATTTTTCAGAAGAATCGCCAGACGAGCGAATAATACGGCTCATGCGCACACATGCGCACGTGTTTTGGGCATAAACGTACAAATAACTAGATCCTGAAAGAACGGAACAAAAAATTGCCAAGGCTGACTTTCCTCAAAAAAATTAATTATTATTTTTAAACAATTGCAATTCTTATTGAAAATGTTTCTGGCTACAAATCGGTTTACATTCTGAATCAATGATTAATATTCCCCACACAACAATGAAGGAAAAAATGTTGATTTAATTTGGATTTATTTGAAATAATCGATGAATTATTATTTTACTTAGGCTTCATTTCTAGATGCCTTCTTGGTTTATGACAAATCTGATTTGTCGAGAACCTAGATGCAAACTCGTTGTGTCAAATTAGGGCGCTTTCACACGACTACAGTTCAGCAGATTGCATGCAGAAAGTCCACAAGAGTGAAAGAGATGGAGAACTGCCTGTCTCTTTCACTCTTGTCAACTTTCTGCAAAGATATTATATCTTTAATATAATATCTTTATTTTCTGCATGCAATCTGCTGATCTGTGCTGATCTGCAGTCGTGTGAAGGCGCTCTTATCATTTTTCCAATTGAAAATTTTGCAAAATACAAAATTAGCGGCCGTGCTTGTCTTCCAGGTTTCGGCCATCTTCAAACCGTACGTCACAACTAGGGGAGTGTACCAGCCGCTAGGCTGCGCTAGCCGCTCTAGTGAAATAAGTTCCGTAAAAATTCAAATTAGATAAATAATAAATTGAAAACTGTTTTCTTTCTTTAATACAAATTAATAATAGCTGTTCATAATTTATTTATGAAATTAGTTGAAAGTGTATGTTATTCAGTTTGAAAATAAAAAATTAATAATATTTTAAGCACTGATTAGTTTTTCATGCGTATGTAGTTCTGAATTTCACAATTATAACATTATTGTCTACTGAAAGAACGTTTCATAGTACGTGTTTATATATATTTTTTTAATAGTATATTACACTACACGGGCCGAAAGTTGAATTTTCGGCCCTGCGCGTCATGCTGCCCGAGGCGAAGCCGAGGGCATCATGACGCGCAGGACCGAGATTTCAACTTTCGGCCCGCGTAGTGTATACGATTTTTCTTCATATCCGGTCGAAAGTACGTTATTAATTTTACTTTTTTTACTTTAAATGTTGATAAGCATGTTATTGATGCCTGCCCCCGACATTTGCGGCACGAGTGAAGCGAGTGCTGCTGGTCGTGGGGGGCAGGCATCCAATACATTCGAAGAGTCAAGTTTAATAATATTTTTCTAAAATAAATTAATTCCACTTTGTATCTGTATTTACTATCAATTGTGCTTCTGCATCGAAATTTCTCACAACATCTTCCTCGTCTAAGGAATCATCAGATGACAACGTATTATTCATTTTTGCTGGGTTTTTGAATTAATATTCAATTAATTGACGACAAAACAGCTACTTCTAAGGTTAGAGGTAACAACAGCAATGACAGAGGTTAACAATTAGTATAATACACATGAGAAATTCTTTCCTCCCGCCGTTATAGAGGGCACGCGTGGACTTTCCACAGGGAGTAAATGTTAATGAGAAATTCTTTCCTCCCGCCGTTATAGAGGGCGCGCGTGTACTTCCCACAGGGAGTAAATGTTGAACTTTCGTCTCTGATATTAGGGACGAAAGTACGTACTTTCGACCGAGGTATGAAGAAAAATATTTTTTACACCTAAAATGAAAAATGGAATAGTTAAATATTTTCAACCGGAAAAACAAATCTTGAAAAATAGTTAAATTTTCAACTAAAAAGATGAATTTACAGACAAGAAGATTAATTTTCTACCACAAAGGCGAATTTTCAACAAAATAGATGAATTTTCAACCAAATAGTTGAATTCTCATTTAAAAAGGTACATTTTCAATCAAAAATGGAATAGTTCATTTTTCAAATAAAAATGGAATGGTTGAAATTTCATTTAAAAAATGAATTTTCAACCAAAAAGATGAATTTTTAACAAATCACTTGAATATCCAACCAAGAAAATAAATTTACAACCAAAAAAATAAATGTCCAATCAAGGACCTGAATTTTCAACCAAAAAGATGAATTTTCTGCCAAAAAAGACGAATTTTCAATAAAATACATAAATTTTCAACATAGAGTCAAATACACAACTAGAAAAATTATTTTTTTACCCAAAAACGGAAAATCTAAATTTTCAACGAAATAGTTAAATTTTCAACTAAGATGAATCAATTTCGATAAAAAAAACGAATTCTCAACACAATATATGAATTTTCAACCAAATAGGTAAATTTTCAAATAAAAAATATAAATTTCCAACCAAAAATTGAATAGTTACATTTTCAGTTAAAAAAATTAATTTAAAAAAAATGAAACAATTTTGAACAAAATAGTTAAATTAAAAAAAAAGATTAATCTTCAACCAAAAAAATAAATTTGTAACAAAGTAATTTAACATTCAACCAAGCAGTTGAATTTTCAATAAAAAATATGAATTTTTGACGAAAAATGTAATACCAACCAAAAAAGATTTTAATTTTAAATTAAAAACGGCTAAACTCTACCAGAAACACGTGTATACCATTAAGCCATTTCCCTTTCAGGGTAGGCGTGACCCATGCCACGCTGAAAAAACCAGTTCTCGTCAGATCACTGAAGTTAAGCAGCGTTGGGCGCGGTTAGTACTTGGATGGGTGACCATTCGAGAATACTGTGTGCTGTTGGCATATTATGGGTGTGGTGAGCCCAAATTTGTAGTTATTTATAACTACAAGAAAACTATCCACCTACGTATTTTCAACAAACTAGTTGAACTTTCAAATAAGGAAGATAAATTTTTAATCAAAAGTGAAATAGTTAAATTTTAATTTAAAAAAATTAATTTTGAACAAAAAAACGACTTTTCAACAAAATAGTAGTTAAATTTTCAACAACAAAAAAAATGAATGTTCAATAAAGTAGTTCAACCAAGAAGATGAATTTCTTTCAAAATAGTTCAATTTTCAACCGAAGAAATGAATTTTCAACCAAAAGTGAAATAGTTACATTTTCACTAAAAAAAAAAAAATAATTTTCAACAAAAAAACGAATTTACAACAAAATAGTAGTTAAATTCTCAAAAAAAAAAAATGAATTTTCAATCAAGTAGTTCAACCAAAAAGATGAATTTCTTTCAAAATAGTTAAATTTTCAACCGAAGAAATGAATTTTCAACCAAAAAGATGAATTTTCAACCAAGAAGAATATGTCATTTTCACCAAAAAGGACGAATTTCTATCAAGATACATAAATTCCTAACCATATAGGTAAATTTCAACTAAAAAAGATATATTTTCAACCAAAAATGGAATAGTTAAATTTTCAGTTAAAAAATTCTCACCGAAAAAAAAAGTTTGAACAAAATAGTTAGATTTTCAACCGAAAAGATGATTCTTTAACAAAAAAATTAATTTTTGAGGAATAATAACAAATTGAACCATGTAGTTGAATTTTCAACCAAAAAATATGAATTCTCAACAAATAAATGTAATATAGTTGATGTTTCAACAAAAAAAGATGTTAATTTTTAATTAAAAACGATCGAATTCAATCAAAAAGATGGAATTTCAACGTTGAAATTTCAGTTGAATTTTCAACTAGAAAAAAAATTTTCAACAAAAAATTAATAGGTAAATTTTAGTCGAAAAAAATATAATTTCAACCAAAAGACGAATTTTCATCAAAATAGTTCAATTTTCAAGCAAAAAAAAAAAAAGAATTTTTATCATAATATTTAAATTTTTAACCAAAAAAAAAGAATTTTTATTAAAGTAGTTCAACATTCAACCAAGTATTTGAATTTTCGAATAACAAAATTAATTTTCAACCAAAAATGAAATACTTAACTTTTCAGTTAATTAATTTTTAACAAACCCAAAAAAAAAAAACAATTTTGGACAAAATAGTGCAATTTTCAACCAAAACGATGAATCTTCAACCAAAAAAATGAATGTTTAACAAAATAATTCAATACTCAACCAAGCAGTTGAATTTTCAACCAAAAATATGAATTCCAAACAAAAAGGGTAATAGTTGATATTTCAGCCAAATACGATTTAAATTTAAGACCAATAACAGGTGAATTCAACCAAAAAAGACCAACTTTCATCAAATTAGTTGAATTTTCATGTAAAAAAGATTTTTCAGTAAATACAATGTTCTTTTGTGAATTTCGGAACTACGCAAGAAAAACTGACCCGTATTGAAAATATTAAATGTTTTATTTTTAAACTAAATTACTGATGCTTTCACTTTGTTTAATGAATAAACTAAGAAATTCGATTAATTAATTGTAAAAAAATACAATTTTTCGTTTATCCAATTTTAATTTTCGCGGCACTTTGTCTCGAGCAGCTAGCGCTATCTAGCGACTAGTAACCTCCCCTCTTGGAAACGTTGAAAACCGACCTCTCAGCCGAAAATTTTGTCAGTGAGGTTCGTTATCTCCATAACTCTGTTTTCTCGGTTCATCCTGTTTGCCAACTTCGTCTTCAATGCGTGTGGTGTGGAATGGTGTGGAATGCATCTTGCAAGTCGGCAGAAGTGAGAATACGCATGCGATTTATCATTTACTCACGAAACACTGCATAAACATATGAGTGAATTATGAAACTGTGAAGTCGTGAAACATCGTCCCGGGTTTTGGACGCAGTGTCATTAATTCTTAAAGAGTGATCGCAGGCGAAAATAAAAATTGTTCCGTCGGTGTTTCTGTCCGCGACCTCGTGTAAACATCGCGGCTACCTATTCGTGTGTCATTGGAGATAATGATTACTCATTATGTAATTTGGGATTAAGGAAATGCTATGGTGGATGAGTTAATTCCTCAAAATCAAAGAACAGGCGGCTTTATTCAAAAATGACTGACACCTCTCCACCATCAACTCTCGCCAGGTGATTCACGAACATTTTAGCCGTTTCATTTGCCGCGATATCAACGGATCATAAAACATTCTGATAAATTATCAAGAGCATGCTTTCAGTCTCATTATTTATTAAACTTAGTCTTAAATCTCGATAGGTAACTTCTTTTAATCTGAGGTCGGGTTTGCCTCTTAATTTATGCATGCGACACAGATATATAGACTACTCAGATCGTCACCGATATTTTCATCTAGATTTCATTTTTATACGCTGCTTCTATGCAGATAATTTGAGCTATTGAGGGCAAAAGTAGTACGAGTAGTTTGTGTCAGGTGATACGATTTGTTCTACTGATTGATGATGATAGTTAATTTCAAATCTAACCTATTAAACACAAGTGTTTCTGCTACTTCCATTTAAAAATGTAAAAGATTGGAACGTTTTTCTTGGGAGAAATATTTCTTTTATGACTTTTGGAGTCGTTAATTCTGTTATGATGTAGGATCATTAATGATTAATAAGCTAACCGCTAGCACTAGACTTATGAAACTTTTGTGTTCTTTAACCTTAACTCAGGGCTATAAATACAGAAATCAGTGATTCATTCAAGACCGTTTATTATCGCTTTTTAATTCTGTGTACAATGGTCATTCAAGAGCATAAATAAGCAATGTTTTCCGCTTTTTTTTTGGTTATAGACAGTACATAGCAGTCTATTAGCTTATCAGTGACGCTCGTTAGAGCTCGGTTGTGTTGCAATTGGTTTTCGAATAAGATAATTATCGAAAACTAGTTCTTGACATTTGTTTATTTATTTTAGATGTTTGGATGTTATCGTTATTCGAAAAAATCATGGTTTTTGTATGTGAACCTTTTTTTATATAAATAATTTTGAAGCGGGAACGTTTCTGATATTTATTTTTCAATTCTGTGATTATTTCAGGTTGGCCGCATGTCAGGGAAACCTTGCGAATGAAGCAAAAGTCAGGGAACAGTCAGGGATTTAAAAAAAATTGCAAAAGTCAGGGAATTCCTGTAAGAAGCACTTTAAGTAACTGTCAAGAGTAATCAGTCACTTTTGTCACTTTTTTTCTCATATCGCATATTAGTGACTTTTTCAAGTTAAAGTCACTGTAGTCACTTTTAAATAAAAAGATAACTATTCGCTTTTTTTCAATAAATTAACCGATGGGTTAACATCTATTATATTGCTGAATTTTCTTCAATTCTTTTGAAATCTTTCGGGGTACTTTAAAAGATTCCTAAAATTGTTAACAGATTTTAATAATTTGAAGGGCTTTCAAAGAATTATAAAGATTTTAGAGTAATTTTTAAGTTTTCCAGGGATTTTAAAGAATTTTAAAAATTTTCAAGGGATTTTCAAGGATATGAAATAATTTTTGGTATTTTAAAAGATTTTAAGGAATTTTCAATAGATTTCAATAATTTGAAGGGATTCCAAAGGGTTTTAAACACTTGAGGTTACTTTTAAAAATTTCCAGGAATTTTCAAGAGCCTTAAAAAGTTTCAAGGGATTTAAAAAGATTTCAAAGCATTTGAAATATTTTAGGGTATTTTAAAAGATTTCAAGGATATTTCGAGATATTTAAACATTTTCAAGAAACTTGCAAGGATTTTAATGATTTTAAGGAATTAAAAAAATTGCATGGCTTCTTAAAGAATTTTGGAAGATATGGAACGATTTTATAGGATCTATAAGGTTTTAGTATATTTTAAAAGATTCCAAGGTATTTTCAAAAGCTTTAAAAAGTTTCAAGGAATTTAAAAAAATTTCAAAGTATTTGAAATATTTTAGGGGTTTTTAAAAGATTCCAAGGAATTTTGAATATATTTCAATAATTTGAAGGGAGTTCAAAGGATTTTTAGGATTTCAGTTTTTTTTTAATTCCCAGGAATTTTCAAGAGGTTTAAAATTTTCAAGGGATTTAAAAAGATTTTAAAGCATGTGAAATATTTTAAGGTATTTTAAAAGATTCCAAGGATTTTAATGATTGTAAGGAATTTAAAAAAAATGCGTGGGGTTTTAAAGAATTTACTAGAATTTCGGAAGATATGGAACGATTTTATAAGATCTATGAGGTTTTAGTGGTTTTCAAGATCTTTAAAATGTTTCTATGAATTTTAAAAGGTTCCAGGAAATTTTCAAGATATTTACGCATTTTCAAGAACTTTGCAATGATTTTAAGAAATTACAAAAAAAATTTATGTGATTTTAAAGAATTTCCTAAATTTTCGGAAGACATACAAAGATTTGAAATACTTTGGGAAATTTTAAAAGATTCCAAACAAATTTGAATTGATTTCAATAATTTGAAGAGATTTCAAAGGGTTAGAAATATTTTAGGGTATTTTAAAAGTTTCTAGGGACTTTTCAATTGATTTCAACAAATTGAAGTGATTTCAAAGGATTTAAATTATTTTAGGGTATTTTAAAAGATTTAAAAGGCAGTTTCAAGAGATTTAAACAATTTTAAGGAATTGCCAAGGATTTTAATGATTTTAACGGATTTAAAAACATTGTCATGGGGTTTTAAATAATTGCCTAGAATTTGTAAAGACATGGAACGATTTTATAGAACTTATAAGGTTTTAGGCTATTTTAAAAGATTTCAAGGGATTTTATAAGGTTTCCGAGGATTTTAAGGAATTTCCAAAAACCTGTCAAGATATTTTAATAAATTTTGCAGGATTTGAAGAAATATCAGATTTCATGTAATTTTATGGGATGTTATAATATTTTAATGAATTTTAAATAATTTATTCACAAGAATTGAGGTATTTCGTAGGATTTCAAAAATTTTAAGATATTTTTAAAAATTTGAAGGAATTTTAATTGATTTTAATAATTTGACTTAATTTCAAACGATTTGCAATATTTTAAGGAATTGTTAAAGCTTCCAAGGCATTTTCATGAGCATTACAAAATCTCAAGGGATTTCAAAAGATTTTACAGGATCCAAAATAACTTAGTAATTTTCAATAGTCTTAAAAAATTTCAGGGGATTTCAAAAGATTTGAAATATTTCAGGGTCTTTTAAAAGATTCCAAGGAATTTTTAATTGATTTCAGTAATTCAATGGGATATCAAAGGATTTGAAATATTTTAGGAAATTTTCAATTGATTTCAATAATTTGAAGGGATTTCAAAGGGTTTGCAATATTTGAAGGTATTTTAAAGGATTGTGAAGGTTTTAAAAAAATAAATTTTCAGGGTTTCAGGAAATATCACCAAATTTAATACAATTTTACGGGATTTTATAATATTGTAATGGCTTTCGGAGAATTAATTCAGAAGAATTGAGGAATTGAATTTTCATTAATTTGTCTTGAATTCTTTCAAATTCTTTGGAATTCTCTTGAATTTTTTGAATTCTTCTAAATTCACTGAATTCTACTCAATTCGATTGTTTTTTGTGATTTCTTTTTTTAGTTTACATTTTTTCATATATACTTTTGGATTGTTTTCAACTCACTTAAAACTTGTTTAATTTACCATGATATTTTATGAATTTCGTTGAATTTTTGTGATTTTGTTCAAATTCCTCTAAATTCACTCCAATTTTATTGAAATCAAAGGATTTTTTTGAATTTTTTCAATTAATTTGAATACTTTTGTGTTTAAGTTGAATTTTTTTGAAGACATATGCATGTACTGAATTTGTTAAAATTCATCGGGAATCCTTATAAATGTAATCAAGTTGTTTTAAATTCAAAAGAACATTAGTCACATCATTAATGCACATTAGTCACTTATTTCGAATAAATTAGGATGCAGCAGTGCTGAGAATAATAAATACAAAATGTATACATTTCAATTGAAATGTTGTTATTCCATTTATAAAATATTTTATATTAAAATGTTACAGGATTATAATTTTTTCTTTAAATATCACTGTTCAGGTTATATGAAATTTTTTTGAAAAATCCTGGTCAGGTTTTTCGGCCATCCTGTTATTTTTAATACAATAAAAAATGGAATCGGTCGCCGCTTCAGGAGTTATAATATCCATAACTTCGTCAAAAATGGTTTTGGTTCAAATCGGGAAAATACGTTTCGTTTCATTTCCTTTGAAAAAGAAGATATTTCATCGGTTACCGATTGTGTGACTCACAAATTAAGCATAGACCGTACGCCTGAGGGGAAATGATTCAGTGGGATTATTTCGTATTTGATGACATTATGTATTCACGAAATTCGATTATTAGTTCTACTGATAACATTTTAATAGGCATTGATTTGCATGTTTATTTAAATTATGAAACTTCTTTTGTCACTTAATTATCACCTATTTTTGAAAAAAAGGTCTCCTATTTTAACGTAAATAGGTACTGTAATGACTGTTCTAGTACCTACTACCTCATCTCAAAACTATATCATTATGACTATTATTTGGTCCACGAATTCATTTGAATCATTATGAAAAATTATATTAAAGTCGTTTCGATAGACTCGAGCATGTAGGCATCACGAATGAAGCCAAATGAATTGACTTTCAAAATTTTTTATTTCAACCTAATTATTTGAATACAATAGAAATTAGCTAATGAGACGCGAAACTTCCATGTGTAATGTGTAATTCCTGTTTCTTATTGTGTTGCAATTTTAGTGGAGGCAGTGACTTTGTATCTCTGCATTCGCAGAATTTGCATACAATTATTGTATTCTTAAGGACAAACTGACGTCTGACGTATGACGGTTTAAAGTTCAATTTTTTGTTTAAAAATTATTATTTTTGGTTGAAAAATGATCTTCTTTAATTTAAAATTAACAATGTTAAAAACTATTTCTATTTTGGCTGAAAACTATTCCATTTTTGGTAGAAAGTGTATCATTATTAGTTGAAAAGTCATGTATTTTATTGAAAATTCGTCCATTTTTGAAAAAAATAAATGTTCTTGTTTAAAAATTCATTTTTTTGTTGAAAAGTGTATCTTTTTAATTTAAAATTAATTCTTTAACTGAAAATTTTAATATTCCATTTTTGGTGGAAAATGTATCGTTATTAGTTGAAGATTCATGTATTTTAATGAAAATTCGTCATTTTTAGTAGAAAATGATTCTTCTTGATTAAAAATTCATCTTTTTGGTTAAAAATTCATATCTTTGGTTGAAAATTTATCTTTTTTATTTGAAAATTAAACTATTTTGTTCAAAATTCGTTTTTTTAATCTGAAAATTTAACTATTCTATTTTTGGTGGAAATTGTATCATTGTTAGTTGAAAATTCATCTATTTGGTTGAAAATTCATGTATTTTATTGAAATTTCGTCATGTTTCTCTCTTCAGTTCGTTTCGCGTAATTAAAGTTTATAAATAGAAGCGTGTTCTACACTTCTAAATTAATAGGATCTAATTAATAACACATTTATTTTTTGCTATTTTTTTACAATTAAAGCCATTTAAAAAAAAGGCCTAACCACTAAAGTATCAATTTCGAGAAAAAGAAAAAAAAGTGAATAAATTGAAGTATGAATTAATAATTACATATGTGGATACTTTAAGATCAGGCTACTTAACTCTTTTATATCGTTTGAACTGAAAATGTAACTATTCCATTCTTTGTGGAATGTTATTAATTGGTTTATGAATCAATATGTTTTCCTCCCTTTTTTTTAATTGCGACGCGATATTTTATTTTATTCTATGTGCTGTTTTTCGATAAGTTTTGTTTCTTATAGAAAGTTGTTTTAGTAATCAGGTAATAAATATGTAAATAATTAATATCACATCGAATATCAGATAGTAGATTAATATTAAAATACGTTTTCTTTCATTTTCACGTTTTATTATCAGTATTGTTTTAATTTAAAAATACTAAATCATTTTTTAACGAAATCGATACTTGCGATGATTTTTGTTTAAAGTGCAAATATTATATTATGAATATTGTATGATCTTGAATTTAAAAAATTTCGTGACTAAAGAAAACTGTGTATAAACCAGAAATCATTTATAAATAATTATTTTTTAATAAAGTGACAGAGAGCACTTGTGACAAGGCACGATCTTTGATATTAGGAATGTATAACACAAATGGAATCAACATTAATTTTAACGGAATCAACTTATAGAAGCTATCCTTAACAATGTAATTGCATAAGTGGACGGTGCAAAGGCTTCCTTATGGTTCCAGTGCAGCCTGCACATATGTAGAACTCGACCAGGAAGATTAAAACCATATTACATTTCCGAACTCATTATTGACATTCTTAACATGTATTTTATTTGATGAAAATCTTGGATTTTTAAGATGTGTCAATTAAAATTGTTAAAACAGTAGATAGCCTAAAACCAATACTATTAAAATTATTAGTATTCTCTCTACAGGGTGTCCCGTGACCTTGAAAACCTGGAATTATCCTTGAATTTTTTTGAACCTTGAAAACCTGGAAATCTTAAATTTTTCACGAGAACCTTGAATTAATTTTGTTTTTGTTTTAAAACAGTTATTTTATTGAAATGCGAAATGTAATTTTAATCTTTTAGTCTATTTTGAAAGAAAGATCTCGTTTAGAAGAAATCTTGCTACTGAAAAGTTTTTTATTTATCAAGATATAATTTATCTTTTACTCGATACAGAATAAATAAAGAGATTTCTAGGTTTTATGGGTTCCAACGAACAGACTTTAATATTTTGAATAATTCTGTAAGTTTTTTATTTCGTCTCCGCTAATATAGAATGTTAAAGTATACACTTTTTTGTGATATCCAACTTACAAATTATAAAAATTATTAGTTGAAAATTTCGATGTTAATTCAGTTTCATAATTAGAATGTGTGTACACCAGATTACAAAACATTACTAAAGATTTTAAAATATTTCAAAGATTTAAAAATATTTAAAAGGATTTTGACCATTTTATAAAGATTTCACGGAATTCTAAGATTTAAAAAAGGCGTGTACAACAGATTTCAAATAGTTCACAGCAATTTCATAAAGCATTTAAAACTTCCAAAAGATTTCAAGTATTTCAAAGATTTGAAAAGGGGTACAGTATACCAGATTCCAAAGATTTTAAAATATTTCGAAGATTTGAAACGATTTCAAAACATTTTAGAAGATTTGAAAAGATTTCACTAAGATTTCAAATATTTAAATGATTCCAACGAATGAAAATCATTTCACAAACAAAGATTTAAGAAAAATTACACAAAGATTTCAAAAGATTTGAAAAAGATTTCAATGATTTCACAAGAATTTTCCAAAGATTTCGATAATTTTATAAAGATTGCAAGGATTTCGAAAATTTTAAAAAGGCGTGCACACCAGATTTCAAAGATTTTAAAAAGTGTATAGTAAACCAGATTTTAAATGATTTTACACAGATTAAAAATATTTTAATGATTTCAAATGAATACAAAAGATTTCAGAAATATTTCAAAGATTACATACAAATTTCGTAAAAATTTCAAAAGAATTTAAGGTTTTTAAAGTTTTCAAGGATTTGAAATATTTTACAAAAATTTAAAAAGATTCCAAAAGATTTCACAGAAATTTCAAGATATCACAAAGATTTTAAGCGCTTCAAGAGATTTCAACGAATTCACAAAGATTTCAAAGACGACTTATTTTTGGAAAAAATTAGGAATTTGTTTATTTATGGTTCTACATTCTTGAAAAATTGTTGGCCAATAAAAAATGAAATGGCTCATTTTTTACATATGTATAAATGGTTATTTCATTATTTGATGTAAAAAAAGGAGACCTAGAAAAACTTGACTTCTTGACCTGAAAAACCTGGAAAAGACCTTGTATTTCGTTCCTAAGAATCGCTGGACACCCTGTTTCTACTATTGTTTGATTAACTCCTTTGTGCTATTATTTTTTATGAATTGTGTATAAACTTATTTTTTCTTAGTACTTCTCTTTTTTATTGTTTGCACGCTTTTTGAAAATGCAAATCATTTAACAGTTATAAATTTTGAATCTAACTCTCAGAAGTGATATTCTTATATGAAGCGTTCAAAATTGTACAATTTAAAATTGCAAGCGTCAATAGTGAATTGAATCTGTTAAGGATTGAAAAATTTCAAATTGAAAGCTTATTTGAAGAAGATTACTATATCAATGTTGCTACATCAAAAAGCATATCTGTCGAAATGATAATGTGTCTGGCAGTCCCGCCGTAATAAATTCTATTATGAAATTGTTTTCACAAAGAAGTTCTTCTTGCATGACAATTGAAGATTAATTATTTTAGTGCTCTAAGAATCTTCTGACATCCTGATATTTTTATTATAAAAAAAAAAAAAAATAAAAAAAATAAAATATGAATTATTTCGGAATAATTTTGTGATGTATCTGTTGCAGAAAAAGTGCTTTGAATCCAAATTAGAAACTTAAAGTTTGTTTTTTTCGATGCGTGTGGAATGAAATTAAAATATGTTTTTTGTTTGTGTTTCAGGATATTGAACAGCGCAGTAACTTTAGTAAAATGTATAGCCCGGACATTGTTTGTTCTCGTGAACAATGCTTACTGCATCCCAACGTATGTTGTATGGATGGCATTACTATTTCCAGTCAAAGTTTACCAACCTCAAATTTATTGGCGTATAGAAGGCCTGTTTTTCCATTGGCTATTAGCAATGGTTTCCATGTGGACTTGGTCCGCTGGTTACGACGGTGAGTATAAAATTCTCCTGAGTTTCCCCTTTTTTGTCAAATCCCTCTTTTTCCCCCTATCCTCCAAAAACTTGCCCTTTTTCTCTTTTCTCTTTAAATGTACGATATTTGAAAATACAATTTTTCGTTTTACATCTACAAAATTATTCTATTCTAAACTAGGGGACGACTGAAAAATCCCGAAAAATAAAATTCCCGAATTGGAAAATTCCCCAATTATAAAATTCCCGAATAATAAAATTCTCGACAGTTTATAATATTACCGAATTTGAAATTCCCGAATAATAAGATTTCCGACCGAAAATTGCCGAATTATGAAATATCCGAACTAGAAAATTCCCGAATTCGACCAATTAAATTTGTTGATGTATAAAATTAATTAAATTATTACAATTAAAATTATATTACAATTTCACTTTTTTATTTAAAAAATGTAATTGTTAATATTCTGGAATTTTGTAGTTCAGATATTTTATAATTCGTTTTTTTTTCTGTCGGAAATTTTATTATTCGGGAATTTTACTGTGTCAGGAATTTTATTGTTTGAGAATTGTACAGAGTCGGGAATTTTATTTTTCGGGATTTTTCAGACGTCCCAAAACTAAAATATGCTACCGCAAATATTGACAATTTTTTTAACTTACAGATTTGTCTATTATAATTATTTTAACTTTTTTAAATTTGTATAATTTCAAAATAAACTATTCAGGATTTAAATAAAGCTTTAACAGTAAAATATTTTGTTGTTGAATCTATACAAGTTAGATATTTTTGAAATTAACTATAATAAAGTACGATGGTCTACCTTTCCACATTGAAGATTCTTTAGTTTAAATTTAAATATCGATTGTCATTATGTTAGACATATTATAACAGTTATTACCTGACTTTATGATCATTTAAAGGTAGCTGAAATAGTGTAGGAAGTGCTAAAATTAAAATTAAATTTTTTTGTTAGGAATAATGAAACGCAAACTCGATTTTCTTTTAATTAAAACTAAATAAAAAGGTCACTGCCTTTTTGCAAAGAGTTCTGTACTAAAGACAGAATTTTGTTTCTTTAATTGATTTCTGTATGTAGTTTTCTTTTGTATGAAGAGATGCAGGTAGACAAAATTATTCGCAATATTTTTATACATTTTTTTTACATCGTTATATTAGAAAACTTCAATTAAGAAGTGTGTGAAAATTAAACATTTTATCTTTAAAATGTTTCAAATCGAATAATTTAAAATCTAAATTTTCATAATTAGAAGATTTCAAATTTAAACCTTTAAAATTAAACCATTTCTAAGTTATCAATTGTAAATTTATGTCTTCAAATATGAACAGTTTTGTATTAAAGATTTTAAAAACTTAACTACTAAAAATTTAGCAATATTTGGCTGCAGAAAAAAGCTAAAGGATTTTCAAACTGAAACATGTAAATTTGATGATTTTAAATTGTAATCGTAATTTTCACTAATTTTCAATTATATAAATATATGAACATATATTCTATATAATTGAAAAAATTATTTTAAACAATTTAATTTCAAGATTGTGATTTTAAAAAGTTTAAATATTTTATTTTGCTGAAAATTAAAAAAGTTCTAGGATTTTCAAAATTTTTAAAAGGTAAAATAAATAATTTTATTTTAACGAGTTAAGCAGTATAATCGAATTTTTCAGTAGATATTAAATATATTTAAAAATTTAACCCATGAAATTGTTCTCAAAAACTATAAAAAACAGCTTTTAACCGTTCGAAAAATTTAAGCGCAGTTTTTAGTAGATGTTAAACATTTTTTCTTCCAAAAATATATATTCCATATAATATTTAATTAATGTCAAGATTTATCAAAATATAAACAAACTTCTTTTTCTTCTTTCTTTAAAAACAATTTTTTTGAATTTATTATTTCTTTATCCCGCATGGGTTTATTTTGAAAAAGTTTACTCCGTAAATGTAAAAAAATTTTAATTGATACTGTTTTCAGTTCTTAGAAAATGTCAAATTAATAGCGTTTGAAATTAAACAATTTTGACTATGTAACATTAAACAATTTCTAAACGTTCTAAATTCAACAATTTCTGAACCATCAATTGCACATGTAAATGTTTCAAACATGAACCATTTTTACATAAAGATTTAAAAAATATTACTATTTAAAATTTAACAAAATGTGACTAGCAATATTCTTGGAAACAGATAAAATCTTCAGGTGCGTGGCAAATATTGGCATCCATGAAAATATTAAAATTACGAAAGTAAAAGTTTTTTCAAACATATCTTAGTAACTAGAATTGAATTGGGGCAGCACAGAACTAAATAGATAACCAAAAAAATCGGAATTTTTCAGGAGAGCGAAAAAACATTCTGTAAAATCGAAATCACCATTTGTGTTGTTGATTTAGGCCCAAAAAAATTCGATTAGAAACAGTTATTCATTTTTGAGGAAATAGATGCGTCAGCGGACAATCTTAAAGGGAGAATTACCATAAATTGGAACAGGCTAGATTGCAAATTGCGATAAAAAATGTAATCTTCAGTTTAAATAAAAAAGAAAAACTTTCTCCCCGAGATATTGTGTTTCTGAATGAGAGTAAACAAGTTTTGATCTAAAAAAGTAAACCAATTCCTAGTAAATCGATCAAGAATTTGGAGGTCAAAATTTAACAGGTTTGAAAATCGGTTTTCGGAAAAGACTTTTAAAAAAATGTCTTCTTCAGTAAACGATACTAATTTCAAAAAATATCCTGAAGGGAAGAAATAAATTATTACAACGCTAGAGTAAAATTCATATTCAATTTTTTTTATTACTACATATATTAAAAAATAAGAATTCGTACAAATCTTTTCATCACAACGTGTATTTGACTTTTTTTTAATTTTATACAATAAACCCAGTTTTTAAAAAATTTTGGTTATCTAGTTCTGTACTGCACCTTTAATTAATCATTTCTCAAATTATTCAAGTCTTTTCAAAATTATTTAGAACTCTTAATATTTAAAAATGTCATATTATAGGTTTTTTAATATTTTATATTCTGCTTATGTTTTTAATATTAGAAAATAAAAATCCAGGGATGGTTAAACGTTTCTTTTTCTAGAAGTTAAATGAATAATTTTAATTTTATTTGTATTCATGGCATTTCAAATAATGTCTACGTCTTTTAGTGGATTTTTACGATTTTCAAAGATTTCAAGGAATTGTAAGAGATTTTATCGAACTTCTAGAGAACTTGAGGAAATAAAGTAAAGTTTATTTCAATATATTTCTAAGGATTTCAACAATTTCAAGGGATATGAAGGACATAACAAAATTTAAAACGATTTTAAAAATTTTAAGTTATTTTAAAAGATTCCAAAGAATTTCAAAAGATTTCATTCAAACATTTATAGAAATCTTAATATTAAAAAATTTGTACTTATGGATTTTTAAATAGTTTGTTTGAATTATTATAAAAAAATCCAGGAACGTGAACACTTGGTTTGCGCGTGTGCGTTTACTGATAGTGTTATATGTTTTAGGTGCTCAAACTTAATCTATTTTTAATTTGAATTTAAGATCTTGGACTGAAATATTTAACTATACTTTAAGTATCACTATTTAACTACTAATGAAAATAATATTCTTGATTATGAGAACGATTCAAAATGTATAAAAGCTGTTTATTTAACAAATCTTATGTCATTTCGGGCTTTTTTATATCGCCGTGAATGATTTTTCAACGACCTAAGTATATCCAATTAAAAAAAAATTAAATTCTTCAATGGAAGAAATAATTAAACAATCATTTAACATTATCTAAAATTCTAAAACCTATACAATTTCTTATACAATTTTTTTTCTTGATTTCTTAATGTAAAAATAAATGTTTAATCTTTCCTATATTTTCCCCCCTTTTTGTGAGAAAATTACCCTTTTTCCCCTTGTTTGAGCTCTTTTTACGCTGTGATCATTGCTATTGTATTCATAAATGAAGGGAGGTTGTACAGAACGAGATAACCAACATTTTGTCGAAAATGGATTTATTGTATAAAAAATTCTTAAAAAGTCAAATACACGTTGTGATAAAAAGGTTTGTTCGAATTTCCATTTTTTAATACAGAAATAAAAAAAATTTAATTCAAATTTTAGTTGAAATTTTAGCGTAGTAATAATTATTTTCTTCCCTGCACGATATTTTTTGAAATTATTATCGTTTATTGAAAAAAAATTATTTTTATAGCCCTTTCACCGAATAATATCTCGAGAGCCAGTTTCTATTTTTGTGAAAAATTTAAAATTCGATTTTCAGTCACACGGAGTAAGTTCACTTTTTTAGATTCGAACTTTTTTACCCTCATTCAGTAACTTAATATGTTGAGAGTAAGTTTTTATTTTTTATTTAAACTGAAGATTACATTTTTTATCGCAATCCGCAGCCTAGCCTGTTCCAATCTCTGATTGTTAGCTGACATATCTGTTTCCTAGAAAATTAATAACTGTTTCTAAACAAATTTTTTTGGCCTTAAATCAGCAACATGTCATCTCGGAAGTGGACATCTGCCTTATCTTTAAATGGTGATTTCGATTTCACAAAATGTTTTTTCACTCTCCTGAAAAATTCCGATTTTGTTGGTTAGCTAGTTTTGTACTGCCACCATTTTAATCATCTTAGCCAAACTAAATAAAAAATAATTGAAGAGAAGTACTGGAATATAAAAGAGATTTATTCAACAGTAATCGAACACGGCGATGACATTGAAAAAGTCATCGATGAGAGGACTTTGGTCATCGCAAATCATCAAAGTACAGGAGATGTTCCTATGTTGATGTCCATATTCAATGCCAAACCAAACGTTTTACCTAATCTCATGTGGATTATGGATAGGATCTTTAAGTATACGAACTTCGGGATTGTTTCCGTTTTGCATGAAGACTTTTTCATTGTGTCTGTGAGTTGTTACTTCATCTCCGAAGATTTTTCCAAAACTGATTCATTTATTTGATCTTGTTATTATTAGATTTTTTTACTGGTATTCTTTTGAAAATATTGCAGGGTCGTAAAAAGAGAGAAGAGAGTTTACGGCATCTGACTAAACACTTGAAGGAATCTTACATTCCTCGAAACAGGAAGTGGATGGTTCTTTTCCCAGAAGGAGGCTTCTTGTGCAAGAGGCGAGAGGTTTCGCAAAACTACGCAAAAAAAAATAATCTGCCAATCCTCGAAAACGTTAGTCTGCCAAGAGTAGGAGCTATGCAAACTATTTTCGATACAGTTGGCCCAACGCAGAACAATAACTCGAACCAACAGTTAAACAACAGATCAAGTAATTAACGTTATTATTTTTGGAATTTTATCTTGATCCTTGAGACAGTGCTCAGCACGTTCTTGTGTTATGTGTTGTTCGTTTTTAAAAATCTACATAGGTACGTGTCTTTAATTGTGCAAGTCGGAAAAAAGTCTGAAAGGAATAAATTTAAATCGTTGACAAGCGAGATAAACCGGTTGAAAGTTATGTGGCATTTTGCTAACATGAGCGAATATTTTTTAATAATATTATCGTATTTCTTATTTGTTTTCCGCAGGTATGACTGTAACTAAGCCTGAAATCAGTTGGGTTCTTGATATAACGATAGCATATCCTCAAGGAAAGCCTATAGACCTACCTACTATTATAACTGGTTCAAGACCGCCTTGCGATACAGTTTTGTTCTACAGATTGTTTCCAAGTTCTGTGGTAAGTTGACAATAATTAATAATTGTGCAAGAATGATCGACGCGTTACTTTTCAGAAGTTATTCGGTCCAATTACTACCCTTTTTCAGTGGCCACTTAAATCTCAGAAAAAAATTCCAGGTCATTTACATTTAAAAATTGAAGTCTTCAAAAGTTAACAATTTAAAAATGAAAAATATATTTATTGTACAATATTCTAAAATAGAAACCATCAGAATCGAATGTTTTTTATTTCGAAGCCTTCGAAGTTGAAGATTTTTAGTTCATTCAAAACTCATTCAAAACTGAAATTTGTCAAATTGAAACGCTAAACGAGGAAAATTTTTTTATTGAATATTTTCAAATTGAGATTTCAATATAAAGCCTTTAAAATTAGGTAATTTTCAATTTAGCGGAATGAAAATTCGATAGATTCAAAATAAAATACTGAAAATGCATCAACAATTAGGACTTTCCATTTGAAATTGTTGAAGCTTGACGGATTTAAATTTGAAATTGGCCAATTCTTAATATTTTTATTTTAATTATTAATTGCTGTATTTTAAAATTATTACTTTGAAATTGTGTAATATTTATAGAGTTATAATCTAAAAGTATTCAGCTGTAAATGATTTTAATTTTAATATATGCCGTACATAAACGTACGTAAAGTCTTTAACGAAAGTAAACAATTTGGTAGAAAATTCAACTATTTGGTCGAAAGTTGAACTATATTGTTGAAAGTGCCACTTTTCAGTTAAAGATCCATAATTTTAGTAAGAAATTCATTTCTTTGGTCGAAAATTGAACTATTTTGTTGAAAATTCGCTTTTTTTGTTGAAAATAATTTTTTCAATTGAAAACTTAACTATTACATTTTTTGTAAAAAATGTATTTTTTTTTAGTTGAAAATTCAACTATTTAGTTGACAATTCATGTATTTTGTGGAAAAATAATCCTCTTGGTTCAGAATTCAACTAGTTGGTTAAAAATTTCTGTACTTTGTTGAAAATTCGTCTTTTGATATAAATTTAATCTTTTTGGTTAAAAATGCAAATGTTTGGTTAAAAAATAATATGTTTTAGTTGAAGATTCAACTGTTTTGTTGAAAATTCGTCTTTTTTGATTGATTGGGTTCTAAATTTAAAATTTTAATATTTTTGGTTCAAATATCAACTATTATATTTTTCATTGAAAATTCATCTTTTTCGTTGAAAATTCATCTTCTCGGTTGAAAATTTAACTTTTTGGTTGCAAATTGATGTATTTTGTTAAAAATTTTGTTCTTTTGGTAGAAAATAAATTTTTTTTTTAGAAAATTAAGGTGTTTATGTTGAGGATTAGAGCATTTCATTGAAAATTTGCCTTTTTTCTTTAAAATTAACTATGTTTAATTTAAAATAAAAATATGTTTTGGTTAAAATATTTACTGTTACATTTTTTGTTCTAAATTGAACTACTTTGTGGAAAATGAATTGTTTTTTGGTTAAAAATTAATTTTTTTAAACTGAAAATGTAACAATTTGGTTGAAAATTTATATTTTGGGATTGGAAATTGAACTTCTTTTTAGAAAACTCATCTTTTTGGCTGGAAAATTCAACTGTTTTGTAGAAAATTCGTTTCTTTTATTTTTATTTAAATTTTAGTTAAAAAATGCTATTATTTGGTTAAAAATTTGTATTTTTTGGTAGAACATTCAACCATTTGGTTAAAACGTGATTTATTTTGTTGAGAATTTGTCTTTTTGCTAGAAAATTAATCTTCTTGGTTGAAAATTCAACTATTTGGTTGAAAATTTTAATGTTTTGAAGAAAACTCGTCTTTTTGACTTGAAAATTCAACATTTTGGATTACATTTTTTTTTCTTTATTGACTGAAAAATCTTTCTTTGTTGAAAATTCAACTGTTGTTTTGAATTTGTCTTTTTTATTTGAAAATTCATCTCGTTTGGTAGAAATTTCATCTTTTGGGATAAAAATGCAACTGTTTGGTTGAAAATGAATCTGTTTTCGTGGAGGATTCAACTATTTTGTTAAAATATTAACTATTGTTTCCAGTTTTTTTTTATTTATTCTGGTTCAAAATTTCAGTTTAAAAAACTTTACGTGATTTATGCACGGCCCCTTAATTAAACCAGTTTTGAATGTTTTAAACTCGTACTAAATTGTTTTTAATTTTTCAATAAAAAATTATTCTTTAAGAATGGCCTATAGTTTAAAAAATGCTGTAAAAAGACAATAATTTGAAAAGTCTAAATTTTTTAATTTATATAAAAATGGTTTATTTAACCAATTTTATTGTTTTACGGACGTTTTTCTATCGCCGCGAATGGATTCCCAACGACCTAACAAGTATATGATCAGAGTTTTATTTATTTTGTTAATCTTAGGAATTCCCTACTGAGGCCCATTGGATGACTATTAGTTTGCCAATATTTTTTTGCAAATGGTGACCCGTTTTCGAAAAAATCAACTCTTATCAGAATTTTTTAATAGATTGAAATGTTTATTTATTAAATTAAGTTTTATTTTGTTTTAAACAATTGAATTTTCAACTGTTGAAAATTCAGTCATCAATTTTCTTCAATTTTCAACAGTGGAAATTTTAACAGTTGAAAATTCAATTGTTTAAAATGAAAGAAAATTGAAAATTTAATTTTCAACCTATGAAACTTGAAGAAAATTGATAATTGAATTTTTGACATATGAAAATTTCAATTATAGAAAATTTAACTAAATTAAAAATTTAATTTTCGACTTTTGAAAATTTAAGAAATTTCAAAATTGTAGTTTTAACTGTTGAAACTGAAAGAAAATTTTTAATACAATTTTCAAGAGATGAATATCCAATTGTTGAGCATTGAAGAAAATTGGAGGAAATTGAATTTTCAACTATTGAAAATTGAACAAAATTAAACATTGAATTTTCAGCTGTTGAAAATTTAAGAAAATTGAATTTGTAACTGTTGAGGCTTGAAGAAAATTGATAATACAGTTTTCGAAATATGAAAATTCAATTGTTGAAATTTGGACAAAAATTGAAAATCGAATTTTCAACTGTTGAAAATTAAAAAAATTAAATTTTAACTGTCGAAACTTCAAGAAAATTGATAATAGATTTTTCAACAGATGAAAATTGAATTGTGGAAAATTGGAGAAAATTGAATTTTCAACTTTTGAATCTTGAAGAAAGTTGATAATTGAATTTTAAACAGATGAAAATTCAATTGTTGAAAATTGAAAAAATTTTGAGAAAATTTAATTTTCAACTGTTGAAAATTGAACTGAATTGAGAATAGAATCCTCAACGGTAGAAAATTAAACTGTTGAAAATTGAAGGAAATTGATCATTTAATTTTCAGCTGTTGAAAATTGAAAAAATGGAATTTTCAATTGTCGAAAAATTGAAGAAAATGGAACATTGTGTTTTCAACAGTTGAATTTTTTTCAATTTTTAACTGTTGAATTCAACATGAGAATTTAATAAATAAACATTTCAATCCATAAAACAAACATTTTGAAAAATGTCGATTTTTTCGAAAACGGGTAGCAAACTAAGAGTCATCCAATGGATTCTTAGTCAGGAAGTTATAAGATTTAAAAAAAATACCAAACCTGATCATTTCCTTGTAACTATATCCAATTTGTAAAAATTAATTCTGTAATGGCAGAAGTAATTAAAAAATCATTTGACATTATTTAAAAATAAAACATTTCTTATAAAAAAGATTGTTTCTTCTCTTCTAACTATAAACATTAATGTTTATTCTTTCCTTTGTGTTTCCCCTTTTTCGTGAAAAAGTTACTCTATATCCCCTTTTTTTGCTTCTTTTGCCCTGTGATCCCTCATTTTAATTCATCATCGATACCCATAAATTCGAATTCTAACTATAAAGCGCCCAATTATCTAATACATAAAAACATCTGTACTCTTGTCAGCAATTTCTTTACACTAACATGCAAATAGCAAACAAAATTTCGATTTTTTGCAGGTGCCACGAGAACCAGAGCTTTTATCAAAGTGGTTACATGATCGTTGGGTCGAAAAGGAGAGCCTTTTAGAAAACTTTTATAAACATGGAACATTTGTTGGAACTAATCAAACCGAAGGTTCAAAGATCCAACAGGATCCGTTACGATTCCTAGTCCTTCATTTATTTTTCATAACGTCTAGTTACATTCACTACAACATGCTCGCGTATGTGTTGTCCTACATTTGGTGAGAGGATCCTATCTTGGATGGAAAAAAAGCTTTAGCACCCTGTCGAAATCGGAATAGGTGCTCTATTCACGAGTAAGAAATTTCTGCCTTATACAATTCTCTTTTTTTTAATACCTGAAAAAGAATGGTGTATGAAATGATGCAAATGCTCATAAGTTTGGAAGGAGCGCGGACCATCCTTGACTCAAAAAGGTAATGAAAAACACGCCCATTTAGACAAAGTATTTCTAGATCGCACATTGCTAGGAAATGATTGAAAATGGGGCTTGTCCCTCCGTTTCATGTTCTCTTTCGACTGAGGGAGAACTCAGCCATTTCAATTCGATGTATCATCGTAGACTGTGCACAATTTTGTAGTTTATTACTCTTACCATCGTTAATTTTAATGTAACGTTCTGAGATTACTTTCCGTTGACGTCAACAACGAGTAGATTGATTTTGGCGGAACATTTTTTTTTTCAAAATTCCGCCACTGCGATTATTATCTCTCGAGTTTTCTGCGGTTACAGAAGGCAGCTAGAAATCTCGAATGGAATTTGTGTTTTATTTTTAATTGAAAAGGTATCAAAGAGGCGAGAGATGCCGGTCAATTCTCGTGCCGTGCATGTTCGCACGAATCTGCGTCCTGAAAAATGAATCATATCAGAGTAGTATCTTTTCACTTGTTTTTGTATTTGTACATGCAACATGTTGATAAATCCTTCATCCGTTTGACTTTAACATAGGGATGTAATCTTGGGTAAACCGTCGATTCCCAATGTGATCTGTTATCTCTAGAAGAACGACGTTTTTAAGCCCACGTTTTTGCAATTTCAGTGCTTTTGCACGTGACTTTTACAGCGTAATATAAGACTAAGGTGCAGTAATTTTTACAATAAAAAGTCGACGATTTTTAACGATTGGAAACTCCGTCCGTACAGTCTGTGCGGTTTTAGAAAATTGAAAATTTAGGGTTTTAAGTGGCTTTATAATGTCGAAAGAGTTGTAAAAATATCCAACTATCGTGCAGACTGTAGGGAGCTGTATTTTTTATTGTAAATTCGTCACAGTAGTGGGTTTACTTGGATCGTGTATATCAAACATTTTTACGATTTATCCTCTGAGAATGCAAAGAGTGTGAAGTTGTGAGAATCAATAGTGAAGTGTGTGGAATTTCCCGACTGTAATAGTGAACGCGTATTTAAATTAAATTTAGAACAGTTGTGCCTTGCTCACATCGTCAGAATTTCCGTACAGAGAACTATCAATGGTGATGAATTTCGACGCTGACGTTGGTTCTGAGTTCCAGCCTGTACGGTGGGCGGTTTCAGGGCTTTCCGATCAACTTTGACTTATCACTCGACTGTTTTCCGTAAAGGAGTTATCGGTACTGTAAGTTCTGAATTCAGTAGACTTGAAGCTGCCTAAGTATGAAATAGTGATTGATTTAAAATATCTGATCTTGAAGGTACGGAGAATTTGTTTTTCTTCAAAGAAAAGTTGTTCTCGAAAAATAGGGTCTTTTTAAAGTAAAAAGACTTGTTAGTTTAGTATTTAATGTACTCTGTTATGAAATTCGTTTGAGATTTAGATTATATTATTATACAAAAGCATGTGACAATCTGGCCATCCGTTCAGAGTTCTTTTGAGTTATTACTATGAATACATTTTATTCTGATTTCTCACTGTTTATAACTAACAGTATTAGCTGAATATTGAATTTGGTATACCAGTTTAGTTGTGAATTATTTAAATCTTCTGAACGGACACGAATCTTGCCAAAAATTTGTTTTTAAATCTGGATTCTTTAATCGAAATTTTTAATGAAACCCGTGACTGTGATCGTCAAAGAGGAAAGCGGAAATGTCGAAAGTTTGCGACTGTTACAACGACGATTGAGAGCTACTCGCATAGTTTGCAGTTCGGATTTGCATTTGTCTGCATTTAATTTAACGAGAGAAATGAACGTATATATTTTATAAAAATCTACTTTGACAAATCTAACGTCGAATCGCACTGCAGTTCGACTCAAGCTAATCTTACGTGTGATTTAAGCGAATCAAAATGTGGACATGTAGCCACAAATTGGTGATGGCACTCTGTGTGTCTTTTTTTCGATGGGCTACACAATGAGACTGCACATTACAAGAATGTAATATCATGTAAAAGGTATCGCTTTTTAAAATGATAAAACAATAACGGAGGTATTTTTACACTCGAGCCAGCAATTTTGAACTTTGACACATTACATATTTCGAGTTAGAGGCGACGGATCTTTCCTTTTGATAAAGTTTTCTCCCGTCATTTTGATTAAAACACTTACAGTCTCTTGATAATAGTTGTTAGGATAAACACAAAAGTCTCGACTAATGAGGAAAGTACGTAGAAGATCGATATAGAGTACAACTCGGTGAAAAACTCAAAATTTGTATTCGTAATTTTACTAGCTATCGTTGTCAGATGAAGAGTGAAAGTTCTGAGGTCGTGAAGGAGAACGGAATGAATTAGCAGAATGGATAATATGATAAATTGTGATTTGTTGGAGACTTGCCGTTCTGAAATGTTTATCAGCAACAAGAATCACACTGTTTTTAAGCATAATAAACATACTTCTGGTCATGCGTGGTAAATGTAATTTTAAGATTAATAATAATGTAATAATAATTCTTGTAAATAGAATTCAAAGAATAAAATTTCATGCGTGTATTTCGTGATTAATGTTATGTGAGAGTAAAGTTGAGGAGTAAGCGAACAAAACGTGATAAATCCATTTGAGTTTGTGGTTGATTGTTAGCTAATCTATTCAGATTATTACATTTTTCAAATAGGAAAAGAAATAATAAAAAAACGCATACATTTCTAAAATTGATAATATTTAAAAACATACTTTGTACAATATTTAAATAAAAAATAGATTTCTTTCAACAAATTGAGGTAAAAAAATCAGTGATGGGTAAGTTACTTTTTGAAAGGAACTAGTTATAGTTACCGTTACTGATTCAGAATGTAACTTTTTCTTAGTTGCATTGCCCAAAAAAAGTAACTATCGTTACAAAAAATACTATTGTTACTTTTTTAGTCACTTTCCAATGATATTTGTTACACTTTTTAATGAAAGTCCTAGGTTACTCATGACTCACATAATATTTCTAAAACAAGGAATGTTTTAGAAAATTTTGAATTTCAGTGTGAAAGAACAATTTCAGCTTTCCAATTTTGGGCTATAAATCTCTGGCGCTGAAAGTTAATTATTTCTTTCTAAAAGTGCTTCTTCAGATTTATCTAGTTACGACTTCCAGTTCTAGAAGATTTACAAAATTTCTATGACCAAAAGAAAATTTTTTAGTAGACGTTGCGTTTTCAACAAAATATATGAATTTTCAACTAAAAAGAATAAATTTTCAACCAAAACAGACATATTTTTAACAAAATACATGCATTAAAAAAAAATATATATATATCCAACAAAATAGTTGAATCTTTAACTAAGCAATATAAATTTTGAACAAAAAATGGAATAGTTAAATTTTCATTTTAAAAAATGAATGCATTTTTAACAAAGTAGTTCAACTTTCAAACAAAAATGATGAATTTTTAATAAAATAGGTAATAGTTGAAATTTCAACCAAAAAAAATTTTTATTTTGAATCAGGTACATTTGAACTAAACCAAAAAAGACGAATTTGCAATAAAATAGGTACATTTAAAGCCAAATAGATGATTTTTCAACCAAGAAGATAATTTTTTACACAAAAAAGATTAACTTTTAACAAAATAAATTAATTTTTTTTTCAATTGAAAAATAATTTGGAACGAAAAAAGATGACTACTTTACAAAAAATGTAACAGTTGATATTTCAACCAAAAAATATTTTTCTTTCAAATAAAAACAGTTACATTCAACCAAAAAACAATTTTTCAACAAAATAGTTGAATTTGCAGTCAAGGCAGAAAAAAAATCAACCGATTGTTGAAGTTTCAAGCCAAAAAGGCGAATTTTCAACAAAAATGTTGATTTTCAACCAAATAATAAAATTTTTATCCAAAAAGATAATTTCTCAATGAAAAATGTAATAGACGAAATTTCAACCAAAAAAGACGAATTTTCAACAAACTTGTTTATTTTGAAACTGAAGAAATGAATTTTTAACAAAATACATGAATTTTCAGCTACAAAAGATCAATTTTCAACCAAATAGTGCAATTTGAAACCAAAGAGATGAATTTTCAACCGAGAAGATTAATTTTTTACCAAAAAAAAGACAAATTTTAAGCAAAATATGTAAATTTTCAACTAAAACAGATCAATTTTCAAATAAAAATGTCATAGTTAAATTTTCAATTGAAAAAATTAATTTCTAACGAAAAAAGATGAATCCTGAACTAAAAGTGTAATAGTTAATATATTTCAAAAAAAATTTAATTTTAAATAAAAAACAGTTTAATTCAACCAAAACACTAATTTTCAACAAAACAGTTGAATTGTTAACCGAATGAAATGATTTTCTTTCAAAATCGTTCAATTTCGAACAAAATGATTAATTTTTCAACCAAATAATAAAATTTCTATTCAGAAAGGATGAATTTTCAATTAAAATAATAAGTAAAATAACTGAAATAGTTGAATTTCCGGTTAAAAAAATTAATTATCAACCAAAGAGAAATGAATATTTAACTCTGAAATTATTTTTTTATTTCTTTCTAAGTGTTTTTATGGATTTTAGAAATTTTTGAATTCCAGGGTGGGAGAAAAAGGTGAATTTTCCTATATCAGGCTACAAATTTCGATGACTATCTGCCACCAAAATTTGAAGAGTGAAAATGAACAAATAGATGGAAAAGCAATAAAATTGATTGATTGTCGTAAAAAAGACTTATGAACTACATTTCGAAAGTAACTAAAAAAAATAACGCATTTTATAGTTACTGTTGCTGAAAAAAATTTAACTAGTTAACAATTCGTTACCTAATTACAAAAGTAATTTCGTTACCACTATCGTTAACAAAAAAAGTAACTAGTTAGAGTAACTAGGATGTTAAATAAATTAAATGGAATACAATATTTTTTAAATTTAATACTGTCTCGAAGTTATTGACAGAATAAAAATTGATTTTTTTTACTTTTGATTTAGCAAAGGCATATTTCACTGATTATTCATATTCTAGTGATATAAATTTACAATTTCTTGTTTACCTATGAAATCGAAAGATAATTTTCTACATGATTACTAAAGACTACTATATTTTCAATTTTTAAATTAAAATTTTCATGTTTAGTAAAATGATATATTTTAGGAGAAATATTGCAAATTAGGGGAGACCATCCTAGAGTGGATAATGAACCTTCATCAGATAATCTTTAATTAAAAATAATAATGTATGTAAAATAATTAATGATAATACCCTATACGTGTTAATAAATTAAAATTATAATTAATTATTTTACTTATATTTATGGTTTTAATTAATGATTATTTACTCTAGGTTCATTATCTACTGTACAATGGTCTCCCATATTTATGAATTTAAAAAAGTATCTACATGTTTAACAAGTTTGAACTATTTATGTAATGAATCTGTAATTGGAAATTAATTTTTTTTAATTAATTTTGTTTTATAGATAGACCTTAAAACTTTGATAATGAAATTGATGATATTCTTAACATGAAAAAATAATCTAATTTTTTTCAAAAAAAGGATTTATCATATTTTGTTCGCTTACTCCTTAGTTGATGCCAAGGAAAATTGTAAGCCCATGAATTAAAAACTTTAAAAATGATATAGTTGTAATTTCAAATATTTAAAGTTATGGGACGATGATAATTTTAAGTCTTTCAAATTGAATAATTTAAACCAGAGGGGCTTCAAATTGAGCACTTTAATTAAATCTTTCCTGCCGGTAGAACTTTATTTCAAACTGGAAGCCTCATAAATGTTTTCAAACAATTTTTTATTGAAAACATCGAATAATTTTAAATTCAAATATTAAAAATTGGAGAACAAATTCATTTTAAAATCTTTCAAATTGTAAAATTTCAAACTGGAAGCCATTTTGAAGAATTATAAATTTAACTCATTCAAATTATATCATATTTTATTGCATTTTTTTATATTTGTTGAAGTAATTTGAGGTTTGAACGTTTTTAAATCGGCATGAATTTAGCGGCAGCGGGGTGGTGATTTTTCAGGTTGGGTGGGGGAAATCCAACATGGCTGCAAATCAGGGGTCAAAAATTAGCATTGAAACCATGGGACGAAGCTTTATTTTTTTAATATCTTCCTAAACATGACTTTGCATCATAGCGCTTTTAGATATTATTTATAATTTTTCAAAAACCATTCAATTAAATAATAAAATCACTACAAAAAGGAATAATCGATTTTATTGTTTAGTGGAATAGCTTTTGAAAAGTAAAAAGTAATATTCAAAAACATTATAATGGTCATTTTTTACGAAGATATTCAAAAAATTAACTTTTGTCCCATGTATTTATTGTTGTGCCAATGAAACAATGTTTGGCCCTCGGTGTGCGGATACCTTGGAAATCCCCACACTCCACTCGAGTAAAAGAGATAGACTGTCTTCTATCTCTCTTACTCTCGTGGGAATTTTCAGGGTTTTCTCCGCCTGCTTGCAGAGGTGTGACCGTGGCCTAATTCCTAATGCTGTGGATACATTTAATCGTTGAACCAATCAGCGTAATTGTTTGCATACCTGAAACCAGGGATGTGCAGTTACGCGTAACTGGACGTTTTTGACGTAAAATACCTAAATGAAGTATTTTACGTCGAAAACAGGTAAAATACCTAGTAAATTACGTGTCAAGATGGCGGACCTGTAGAACTGTGCATAATCTCACTTTTTTGGATTTCTGGTATCGGCATTCGTAAGGGTTTTTTTAATGCCTATATTGTTAATTAAAAAATAATAATATCAACCAGGGTTGTGCAGTTACGCGTAACTGGAAGTTTTTTACGTATAATACCTAAAGGAGGTATTTGACGTAAAATACCTCGAATGTGTAAAATACATGTAGAAAACCTCTGATTGGCTGTCTGATTCAAGTTTTCAATTTCCCGCCTCAGAGATGGCGCCCTCATTTATAGAACAAGACGTAATTTACATCATGTAGAAAACTGATGACGTAAAATACCAGGTAAATTACCGTAGAAAACCAAGTAAATTACCACGAGTATTTTACTTACCCATCACTGCCTGAAACAGAGCAGATGTCGCCACTCAATTGATAATTCCCAACCAATGAAATAATTCGTATTCTTTTGGTACCAATGGTACCATAGACAAAAAATGCGGCGAAAACATATGAACGAAATGTTAAAATTAAAAAAAAGGTTTAATTCTTTTTCATTACGATATACAAAAGATTATAAATTTTAATTTCATTGACTAAAATGCCAACATATATAGTAACATGATGCTTCAGAAACTCCAGGTATACAATTTTAATTTTAAAGAATGGTCCTTAATCAAAGAAGAAAATTAGGGTTTAAACCATTGGAAGTGTGTTTGGTCTGGTTTGGTTTTAACCTTCAACCTTTGTTTACCAAAAACGTAAAAATTCAATTTTGTAAGAATAAAAACTATTTTAGCCAATTTCTTATTACTAGTCGTTAATCCAGAAAGTTTGCAATATTTTTTAAAGTAATACTTATTGCCGAAAAAGGTTTAGTGCTCGATTTATGGACGTAAATTCGCGTATTTGTTTGGCGGGAAGTTCAAATCGAAAATCAGTTATTTCCATTCAAATATTGATATTAATATTTATTGCCATTAATTAATTAAAATATTATGTTTCTATTCTAATATCATTATTAGTTAATAATAATCAATTCAAAAATTGGAATTTTTTTTATATATTCGCTTTAATTAGGAAACAAACGGTACAAAAATTAAGTAAAAAATTATATGTCGACTAAAAATGAATTATTATTAAAATTCTATAGTTCTATAGTCCATATCTAATTTTAGATTTAATTCTCGTTTTTTTGTTTTCTAATTTATATTAATAATTAAAAAAGATTCTCATTTATTATTAATTAATAATAATATTACAGCAGTAACATAATATTTAACTTCAATAATAACAGTAAGTATTAATATGATTACTAGATATTAAACTTCGATTTGAACTTCCCGCCACACGTCGAAGCGAATTTTCGTCCAAAACTGGATCATTTTACTTGTTTTGGTAGTAAATATTGCTTTACAAAATATTTAAGACTTTCTAGAATAACGTTGCGTGAAAAATAATTCAAGAAAATTATTTTTATTTGGAGAAAATGGAATTTTTACGCTTTTTCCCTTGATGTTGATACGAAGTAAATACAGCATGTGTTGATCCAACGCTATCTCTGCGGAAATTTTATTTAAATAGATAGCGTTTGGAAAATAAAAAAAATGTTTCTCTGACTTTGTCTTCCACGCGTGGAAGACAAGAGTACTTTTCCACGGAGCTCGAATTTGAATTTTTCATTTAATTCATATTTCACATAGGGTTCGCATCTAGGTTCTCGACCAATCACATGTGCCATAAACCAACAAGGTAACTAGAAATGAATCCTATGTAAAATATTTTAATTCCATGATTAATTCAGAATCTACGGTCCGTGAAAAGGTACCCAAAGGCAGAGACGTTTGTTTTCTACCAGTTCTTGACAAAATGACGTCAACTTGGATTCGGACCAGAAAGATCCGTTTTTGCGGCGTTGGAATCTACGCGGACGCAAGAGTCCAGAGTTTGAGTTTTTTCACTTGCATTAGCTTGAAATTCACAGAATGGATTTAACTACATAGTAAAGAAAACTGAGGAAATAACGTAAATATATAATTTGCAGCTAAGTCTATTTAGTAAATTTGAAGCAAGTGCAAGTCAAATTTTTACGATTCAAACTTCCGTAGCTTTCAGCGCCCATGATGGTTCTTTCCGACCCCGATTAATATTTCACTACAGTTCCCATCTAGTTTCTCGACCAATCAGATTTGTCAAGAACCAACAAAGTGTCTAGAAATTAATCCTGTGTAAAATATTAATAATTTCACAATTAATTCAAAATCAATGGTCCTTGAAAAGGAACCCTTGTGGTGAAAAATTATTTCTCACAAAGATATTTAAAAAAATAAAGTACCCCCCATGCAACCTCTGTACAGTGTTGCCCTCGGTTTGCGGACATCTTGCAAAGTATTTCACGTTGTGACGAGGGCCAAAAAATAATATTAAATAATGATACAATTATAAAATAATGATATAATAATAACCAATTGCATCGGACGAATAAACTTTTTTTTTTAATAACTTGGAAAAAAATGATTTTTTACAATGAAGTTTATTTGGATATTATTTTATAATTTTTAAAGCTATATGTATTCGTTTAAATAATAAAATCGGGATGTGAGTAAATGAAATGTTTCACTGGATCATTGAAAGTTTAATGAGTTTCAGAAACACTCGAAAGTTTCACAATATATTAAATTCAATTTGAAAACCTTCGAATTCCTAACACTTCAAGTAAAAATATTGCATTTTCGACAAAATAAATTAATTTTTAACTAAATATTTGAATTTCCAACCCAAAAGATAAATTTTTAAGCAAGAATCTTTTAGCTAAATACAGTGAACTCCGGAGTTAGTGCTGGTTTTGAGACTGACGGTGGACCTAACTCAGGGGACTCCGAACTGTTTTGTCTCTCCTGTTTCTCTCGCTGCTTTGTCACGCTTGAGTGAACACTGCACATCCCCCCGCAGCTTCTCTCACCCATATCCGCGGCGCGGCGTCAACTCTCGGAAGTGCTAACTCCGGGGGCACTATCTCGAGGGTTCACTGTAGTTCAATTTTCAAAACAAAAAAGACGAATTCGCAACGAAAAATGTAATAGTTCACATATATAAACAAAAAAAAGATTCTTATTCTTAATCAAAAACAGTTTAAATTAAACACAAAAGATTAATCATTAAAAAATATCTGATTCGTAGCTAAAATTCAGTCATTAATTTATATAAGTATAATTTCTTACTCAAATTTGGAAAGAATCAATTAACAGTTGCATTTTTAACAAAGAAGTTTAAATTTCTACCAAAAGAGATTAATTTTCAAACTAAAAAGACGAACATTAAACAAGAGAGTGGAATTTTCAACGAAAAACGATTCTTCAATTCAGAAATAACAAAAATTTCAACCAAATTGTTAAATTTTCAATCCAAAAATAATTTTATACAAAACAGTATACTTTTTCACCCGAGAACATGAATTTTTAATAAAATAATTTTAAACTTTCATGATAAACCTTCAACTTTTATGATGAACCTTCAACTAAATTTTTAGTCAAAAAAATCAATTAAACAAAAAGAAGACTTTTCAACTAAATGGTTACATTTTCAACCAAAGAAATGAAAGAGATGAATTTTCAACTAAAATGATGAATCCTCTACCAAAAAAAAAAAATGAATTTTGAACATAGCAGTTCAACTTTTAACCAAGTAGTTGAAATTAAAAAAAAAAGATGAATCCTCAACAAAAATAGATTAGTTTTCTATCAAATAGTTGCTTTTTTAACCAAAAGAAATTGAAGCTTCTGCCAAGATTGATAAATTTGTATACAAAAAAGATTTGTTTAAAAAAGTAAACAAAAGTCAAATTTGTTGAGATTCCAAGTTCAAAAGACGAATTTTTAGAAAGCGTTTGAATTTTTAATAAATAGTCGAATTTTTATGAAAAAAGGAATTTTCAACAAAATGAAATTTCCTACCAAAAAAGATCAATGCGCAGCCAAAAATACAATAATAAACTTTCAACGAAAAACAGTTGGATTTTCTTATTGAGTTCTGTTAATTCAGTTCGCATTTAGGTGGAAATAAAAAAAATGGAAAGAAGAGAAAATGGAAAAATTGTGAAGCCTTTGATAAATAGATAGGAATTTTGTTTATTTTTTATTAATTTAAAAATATTAGCTTGGAAAACTGGAAATTTGGCTTAGAAAATAAAGTTAATTTTCTTGTTAACATTAAGATTAACATCATATTAATATTAATACATATTAATACAGAATTAAATGTTTAAATTTAATACTCAATACCATTTTTTAAATATTTTAAATTTGCCCGCCTTAATATTTGAAACATTGAAACGTATGAAAGTTAAAAAAAAATTTTGTGAAGTTTCATGAAGCTTTACAACCCTATAACAATAATATCCAAATACACTTCGGTAACTTTGCACGGACCATGGATTCTGAATTAATTCTGGAATTAAAATTTTACAAAGGATTCATTTCTAGTTATCTTGTTGGTTAATGGCAAATGTGATTGGTCGAGAACCTAGATGTGAACAATATTTGAAATATTAATTAGGTATTTCAGGTTGAGTGGGGGAAATCTAAGATGTCTGCACACCGAGGGCCAAACAGTAATACTAATCGCATGGGTCAAAACTTTATTTTGTTAATAATTTGGGAAAAAAGGATTTTTCACGATAACCAAAATAGATCAATTTTCATACAAGAAGAATAGTATTCTACCGAAAAAACGAGTTTTTAACAAAATTGTCAAATTTTCATCTACATAAATGAATTTTTCATAAAAAAAAAAAAAATTCCTGCAAAATAGTTGAAGTTTCAACTGGAATAGTTAAATTTTCAGTAAACAAAATTAATCTTCAGACAATGAAAAATTGAATTTTCAACAGAATAGTTCAATTTTCGAACAAAAAGATGCATTTTTAACTGTAAAGATAAATTTTTAACCAAATGCAGTTAAATTTTCAGTTAAAAAAAAAAATTAATTTTCAACCAAACAAAATCGAATATTCAGCAAAATAGGGAAATTTACAATAAAAAAGAAATTTAACTTACAAACAAAAATAATATTCTACTGAAATAGACGAATTTTCAACAAAATATATGAATATTCAACCACATATTGGAATTTTAAACTAAAAAAAATTAATTAGCAACCAAAAAAATAAGAATGTTTAACAAAATAATAGTTCAGTTTTCAACCAAAATAGATAAATTCTCAACCACATAGTTCAATTTTCAAGTAAAAAAAAAAAACGAATTTTAAACAAAATTGTTAAATTTTCATCTATAGAAATGAATTTTCAACTAAAAAAATAAATTTTCAACCAAAAATGGAAAAGTTAAAATTTCAGATAAAAAACTGAATTTCCAACCAAATATTTAAATTTTCAACAAAAGAAATGAATTTTTTGACTAAAAAGATAAATTTTTAACCAAAAATGAAACAGTTAAATTTTATTTGAAAAAATTAATTTTCAACCATACGAAAACGAATTTTCTACGAAATACAGTTAAATTTACAACCAAAGAAATGAACTTACAAAACAAAATAATAATATTATACTAAAATCGACGAATTTTAAACAAAATATATGAATATTCAACCACATATTTTCAACTAAAAAGAAAAAAGCTGAATTTTCAAAGAATTAAGAATAACAATTTTATACCAAAAAGACAAATTTTCAACTAAAAAAACACTTTATCAAAAAAAAAAAAACGTTACCAAAAAGATTAATGTTCAAAGAAAAAAGACGAATTTTTAATAAAATATGTCAATTTTCAACCAATTGGTTTATTTGTCAACTAGAAAATATAAATGTTCAACCAAAAATCGAATAGTTAAATTTTCATTAAATTAATTTTCAATAAAAAATATGAATTTTCAAAGAAGAAGATTAATTTTCTACCAAAAAGATGAATTTTCAACTAAAAAAAAATTTCTAACTAAAAATTAAATTTTTTCAAAAAAAAAACAAAAAGAATTTTCAACCATAGAGATTTATTTTCAACCAAATTCGATGAATTTTCAAACAAAAAGAATCATTTTCTACAACAAAAAAATGAATTTTCAACTGAAAAAGATAAATTTTCAAGCAAAAGAAAAACGAATTTTCAAAGAAATATTTCAATTTTTAACCTAAGAAATCATTTTTTAACCAAAAAGATTAATTTTTAAAGAAAAGAGAAGAATTTTCAATGCAATACATGAGTTTTCAATCAAATAGTTGATTTTTAACTAAAAAAGATTAATTTTCAATCAAAAATATAGAATATAGCAGATCTGAATATAGTAAAATTTGCATTCAAAGCGCTACCTAGCGTAGCGGCTGGTAAGCTTCCCTGTTGCTTGACCCTCGGCGTGCAGACATCATGCCAGCTGACGTCACAACTTGGAATACCTAATTCAATGAAAAATTCAATTTCTATCGCCGTGATAATGTACCCTCATTGTGAAAGATCGTTTTTTCCAAGTTAATATAAAAAAATAAAGTTTCGTCCCATGCAATTGTTATTATTGTTTGGCCCTCGGCTTGCAGACATCTTGAATTTCCCCCACCCAATCTAAATTACCTAATTGGCTGAACAGTTGGTTCTAGAGGAAATGTCGCTTTCTCTTTGGACTAAATTGTCTTGACAAATAGCGCTGCGTTGCCTGCGTTTCGTAAAGCATGCGCAGTAGTTCCAGTTTGGAAGCACTGTGGACGAATGTGCTAGTCTGGAAAATTGCCTTGTTCTTGCTTGTTCTTGATTGTCCCACTCCCAGAACATGGCTGCAACGCAAGCCTTATTCTGTGAAATGATGTGAAATTTCTGTGAAATCATTTCTGTGAAATGATGTGAAGCCAAGTGAAGTCGTGAAATGCTCTCGAAAAGTGTAAGTGCGAATCGCGGCGCGGACTCAGGTGAGCCCCAGGATGCCGCCAAGTCCGAGGGCCACGACGCCCCCGGCCCTGGCCATCCCTTCGCACCCAACCGCGATTACGAATATGCGACCAACAAGCCCAACGAGTTCCCCTCGAAACAACACGCCGACTACCCCGGCAAACCCGACTACGGCGGCAACAAACAGTTGCCCAACGAGGCCGAGCGAGGAGTTCATCATCAAAGCGAGATGGAAGAACACTACGTTTCCAAGATAGGAAACATAGGCGCCGGCCCCGGAGCCTTCCCGGGACAACCTAGGACAACTCTTCCCTTCCCAGGACAAGCCACGGGCCCAACTCCTACGCTAAATCAGCTGCTGCAGGCCTCCAGTCCCATGCATCGGTTCTCCAATTATCCCGGAATTGGTCCCGAGTCCTACCAGCAGCCTTGGCCCATGCAGCGACCCCCAGTTGTTCCTCCTGTCTATCCACAACCTGGACAACGACCTCCACAAACGGTAATTTTTTCACTTCCCGTCTCACTAAATCAATCCGAATTTCCCCAAACATCATTCGACACAAACTACCGCTGATAAATCATGCAAATTTCATCGCAAAAAGATAATTACGGAATAAATATGAAAGAAAGTAAAAAACAATTGAAGGATTCTGGTGTAAATGACGCGTTTTCTTCCAAAAGACTGTAAATTTCCCATTTTACTCGCTCGACATTTCGAGTAGTATACAGTATACATCTTCCCGTCTATCAAGTTTACATGTATTATCACTGATAGTTTTGTGTTCTTTGATGTGTTTCACTCATTTATCGACGTAAACAATTAACAAAAACGGAATGTAATTTTCATCTTATTTCTTATAGTCTCGTTCTTTTTTTTAATTTTACATGACCTCCTGAATTCGGCCCTCTAGTTCTTACAAATTCCGTCCATTTATTTTCAATTAGTGTTCATTGTTTACTTATTTATCAACAAATTATTTACAAAATAGTATTTTACTTTTTAAACATAACGGTAAATTATAAGTTAACCCTTTTTTTTTGTCCTACCTTCTGGTTTTCAGCATTATCCTGTAAAAATGCCTCTTGGAAACCACTTTTTACTCCAAATTTAATTTTCAATTAATCACAACCATCTGCTCTAATTTACAGTTTTTTGTATTCTCCTTGACTTGTTCTAACCTATAATATTCTTACATTTTTTAGTCCTCAGGAATTCCGTCAGTTGGATATTATTTTCAATTGTTTTATTTTTAATTTCTATGCATTATTTAATTGTGTTTCAAATCTTTACTTAAAAAATAGTTTGTTTTTTAAATATAAAGGTAAATTATACCTTTTTTGAAAACGTATAAACTTCGGTTTTGAGCACCGTTCAATAAAAATACAATGTGATTGAAAAAGTTAGGGATAAAAGGGATTAATTACTTTTTTTTAATTGGACCGAAATTTTTTTAGTCGAAGAGAGAAACCAGGATGTGCCAGTGATTTTCTGTTTTAACCGGGATTTCTCAAGTTCACTGGTGACTAACCTAACCAATGACTTTAAATGGCACTCATCACATGAAATTTTCCATTTTTTATTTAATTGCTACAATTTCGACTTGACACTACAATTTTAAGCACTTCAAATGTAAAATTGTTCACTTTTGGAAGATTAAGTAGGAATAATCCGATATCCGAGAACTTTTTGCAACTTGGGAAATGGCAGAGGATTTTTTATTTACAAGGTGTCTACCCTACCTGGAAAACCCTGAAAATGTCAGGGTATTTTTCTAAAGTCAGAATTTTTTCGAGGGCGTGCCTAATTCTTTTTCAGTTGTAATATAAAATTGAATAACAATGATCTTCATTTGTAAAAGTAGCCTTATATTATTGTATTTAACTATTTCGTGAAAATTCGTTTTTTTTTTGTTTGAAATTACTTTTTTTTACTGAAAATTTAAATATTCTATTTTTTGTTGAAAATTGATCGTTTTTAGTTGAAAATACAAGTATCTGGTTGAAAATTCGTTCTCTGTTGTAGAAAATTAATCTTCTTGTTTGAAAATCCATCTATTTGCTTGAAAATTCAACAGTTTCTTTACAATTTTTTCTCTCATGACTGAAAAATCTGCCTTAGTTAACAATTAAATTTTTGGTTAAACTGGACTATTTTTTTTATCAAAAATAAAGTTTTTTTGCTTTGAATATCAATGACTACATTTTTTGTTCAGAATTACTCTTTTTTTGGTTAAAGATTCATCATTTTAATTGAAAATTCATCTCTGGTTGAAACATGAGCTATTTTGTTGAGAATACATTTTTTCATTGGCTGAAATTAATTTTTTTTACTGAAAATTTAACTATTCCATTTGAAACTTTAACATGTTGTTGTTTTTTTGTTGTTAAAAATTAATTTTTTTAACTGAAAATTTAATTATTGCAGTTAAATATTTAACTATTCAATTTTTGGTTGAAAAATTATTATCTTTTTTAGTTGAAAATTCGTCTTCTTTAGGTAGAAATTAATCTTCATAGTTGAAAATTCATCACTTTGTTTGAAAATGTAACTATTTTTTCGAAAATTATTTTTTCTGGTTGAAAATTAATTTTTTTATCTGAAAATTTAACTATTTCATTTTTTGCTCAAAATTGATGTGTTTTAGTTTAAATTCAACTATTTGGTTGAAAATTTATCTTCTTTTATTGAAAATTCATATATTTGGTTGAAAACTCGTCTTTTTTGGTGAAAAGTTAATCTTATGGTTTGAAAATTGATCTTTTTGGTTGAAAATTCAACTACTCCAGTTAAAGATTCATAATTTTAGTTGAAAATTCACCTCTTGTGTGAAATTTAACAATTCCAGTTTGGTTAAAAATTTTTTTGTTTAGTTCAAAATTTAACTATTTGGTTGAAAATTTGTCTTTTCTAGTTGAAAAATCATGTTTTTTTTAAATCGTCTCTTATGGTAGAAAATTAATCTTCTTGGTTGAGAATTCATCTTTTTGGTTAAAAATTCAAGTATTCCAGTTATATATTCATCATTTTATTGGAAAATTCGTATTTTTTGGTAGAATATTAATCTATTTGGTTAAAAATTCATCTCTATTATTGAAAATGCAATATTTTTAGTTATCGAGTCAGGAATTTGAAGCGGTTTAAATTGAATTTAATATAGTACCCACATTAATTTCACCTAAATATGCATCGATTTAAGTATAAGAAGATAAAATAAAAATTTGTTTGAATTGTTATTGAAATTCATGGACTTTATACACATATTTAAGAAATGATAAATTATGTTTTTATTAATTAATTATTTATTCAGTTAGTTCCTTACATATGATCAGTTTTCCTACTTTTTACATGAAGCTAACTGAAATTTCCAAACGAATTTGAATTTTCAGAAACATGCAAAGACGGATTCTTGAAAAAAAAGTCTCCATACAAAAATATATATTAAATTTATAAAAACAAGAAGGTTATTAAGGTCATTTTCAAGCTTTTCTCGTTGGATTTACTCAGAGTTGACAAAATCATTGTTTATGTATTCGTGGTATGTTCTGATGGAGGGAAATCATGCAATTTACCGATTACTGTGAATAATGACACATACAGTTATTGTTTATAAAGGGCTGCGTTGCTAAAATGCTATATTAAAACAAAAAGCATAATATTTTGTTAGTTCAATCAAAATTTAAAATAACAAATCTGACTTTTTCAGTTATGTAATACAAACAAATTGTGTAGAAGCTTGTTTAATAAATTTTGTTCTGTTTCAAATAATGCCAAAATCGAAATCGTTAGGCTTTAAACTAGCAACCTATTTCAGCGAAATTATCCTGATGGTAATAGGGCGATGAAGTACACTTAACATTTTTCAATTATATTGATTTATTAGTAACAATATAGAGAAATAGTAAATAAATATATTTTAGCTGCCGCTTTAAATATATTTTGTATTAAAAACTATTTTTTCCTGATGTATTACTAATTTAACAAAGGAAAAATGTAATTCTAAACTCAATATTTCTGAAAAAGTTGATTTTTATTAGAAGAGTCAGCCTGGTGCTATGTAGATCATTTAATTTTCATACGAATTTATAACTAAATTTGCCATACAAATAGTTGCAATAGCAGCTGAAAGTAAATATGAGTGGGTATGCAAACATTTGAAGCGTGCTCTACAACAGTGCATTATGCGCCACTTGCCATAAGGGTCATCTAATATGTGCGTATATGTACAAAATGATCCTTATGGCAAATGACGTTTAGTGCACTGTTTTAGAGAACGCTCCATTTGTTGATTTTATAAAAATATTTTAAAACTAACTGCATAAAAAGAGGATCGATAACCAATAGCGGCACATAATACTATGTTGATAAATTAACTAGTTCATTAAACCATAGAGTTTCCATTTCAGAAAATAATGTACCTATTGTATACATCCTTTCAGGTTTCACTAGTCAAAAGACCCATTTGCCTCCAAAAGAAACAGAGATAAAAAGATTATCCAACTCTTTTTTTAATTTGTCTTACCATCATTGTTTCCATTAATTTCAATAATAACGCCAAACTTAACTCAACATGAACTTTAAATACTTATTTTATTACTTGTTTGATAAATTATTCTGAAATCAGAATGAAATAAGCATTGCGATTCGGAAATCTTCTTCAAAGTCACTATAGAATCAGACAATGAAAAAACAGTTTCAAATCTCGCCGGAAGTCTTTTAAATCTTGAAAAATCTTCGCGAATCTGGAAAGGATCCTTGAGAGATCTCATGAAATCCATCTGGTCATTGTAGGAGATCTGCAATCGTAGATCGATAATTCCGATTTTTAAAGATTTTGGGATTGTGGGATTTAAATGACTTCTCGATTGCGAGTGAAGGTGCTCCTAACTTTGTAGATTTGTCATTTTGATTTATATAGTTTATCATGATACATATTACTTATGAAGATTTTCGGAGACATTTTCTCCTGGTAGAAATAACAGTATCTTTTTCTTAAGAAATCAAGACTTACATCACTATGTTTCTTAGGGTTCGCCTCGATTGCACCCCGGACCTGGAGGTCCAAGTTCTCCAACACCCATGCCATATCAACCATATACCCAGCGTTATTCTTCTCCAGCAAGACCTCACTCGCCCTATGGTCATCATCAGGTAACGGCAGACGAAGACGAATATAATTAAAATTTCAAAGTGTTAGGATCTTTTTGAAGATAGGAGCTAACCAATTTCACCTTTTGTAGATCAATTCCTACGCCACACAAGGTGGACACCCTTCAAGTATATATTCGGATCAACGAGGTTGGAATCAAGGTGGACCACCAAATCCTCCTCCTCCACCGACAAATCAAACCAGCCCCTCTAGCCAGTCTCCACAACGTGCTCTTTCTCAATCTCCAGCACCACCTCCTTCTGCGTCGCCGCAACCACAGCCGACTGGCCAACCGCAGGTATGACTTCATATTTAATTTTCCGATTTTGAGAAACTTTTTGGGTTCACAGTTTGTTCCATTTTTTACCTAGTCCCCTTTTTTTTCTTAAGCCATAGAGTCACTTAAGTTGACAATGTTTATAAACGAAAATGTAAATTTTTTAAAATTAAATTAATTTTGGTGTTCCATCATCGGGTTTATAATGTAGTACATGAGCTTAGAGGATATTAACTCTTTATAACATCATATTTATTATTTTAATGAAATAAGCTGTATTTGATATTCGGAAAAATTCTAACTTTCCACTAAAATTTCTTTTCTCGGATTTTCTTTAATTAATTACTTTTATTTTCTGTCAAGCAACAGCAAGAAAAGATTTATGGTAATATCATTATCGGAAGACTGCATTTATCCCACGCACTCTGAAATGTGCACGAAAATTTGGAAAAAATTATAACTTTCCTCTAAACGTTCGGTTCTCGAATTTGATTTTCCTAGTTACTTGTACTCGATGTCAGTCAATAGCAGAAAAAGTTTCATCCCAATATCCTTATCGGAAGACTGCGTTTTGTCCGCCCACGCACCCTAAAATGTATACACAAAAAATCGGGAAAATTCTAAATTTCCTCTAAACGTTCGGTTCTCAAATTTTTTTAAACTAATTACTTAAATTTTTGATGTCCGACGACAAAAGAAAATTTTGTATCCCAATGTCCTTATCGGAAGGCTGCGTTTTGTCCACCCACGCACCCTAAAATTTGTACGGAAAAAATCTAACTTTCCTTTTAACGTCCGGTTCTCAAATTTTCTTTGATTATACTCGTATTGAATGTCCTACAACGCAAGAAAAATTTTCATCCCAATATCCTGATCGGAAGACTGTGTTTTATCCACCCACGCACCCTATAATGTATACAGAAAAATTAAGAAAAAAATTCTAACTTCCTTCTAAACGTCCGGATCTGAAATTTTCTTTCACCAATTACTTGTGCTCGATGTCCAGCAACACAAGAAAAAATTTCTTCCTAATATCTTTATCGGAAGACTGCGTTTTAACCACCCACAAACTCTTTAATGCATATGAAAAAATTAAGAAAAAAATTCTAACTTCCTTCTAAACGTCCGGATCTCAAATTTTCTTTCACTAATTACTTCTGTTCAATGTCCTGCAACAGCCGAAAAATATTCATCCCAATATCTTCATCGGAAGACTGCGTTTTATCCAGACGAGCCCTCTGAAATGAACGAAAAAGTGCATGGGTTGATAAAACGCAGTCTTTCGAGAAGAACATTGAGACGAATCTTTTTCTGCTATTGCAGGACATCGAATAGAAGTAATTAGTGAAAGAAAATTTGTGATCAGGACGTTCAGAAGAAAGTTAGATTTTTTCCCGAATTTTTTCATATACATTCCAGAGTGCGTGGGTGGATAAAAGACGGTCTTCCGATAAGGATATTAAGATGAAAATTTTTCTTGTGTTGGACATAGTTTACGAGTAATTAATAAAATAAATTTCTAGGACCGGACGTTTAGAGGACAGTTATAATTTTTTCCGAATTTTTCTGTGTACATTTCAGAGGATGTGGGTCGATAAAACTCAGTCCTCCGTTCAGGATATTGGGAAGAATATTTTCTTTGTTTTGTAAGAAATTGAATACAAGTAATTAATAAAAGAAATTTTCAGAACCGGACGTTAAAGGAAAGTTCGAATTTTTTCCGTCTTTTTCCGCATATATTTTAGGGTGCGTGGGTGGACAAATGGCAGTCTTCCGATAAGGATATTGGAATGATACTTTTATTGGTATTGACCTACATCCAGTAAAAGTAATTAGCAAAATAAAATTTCAGAATTGATCGTTTAGAGGAAAGTTAGAATTTTTTCCGAATTTTCGTGTACATTTTAGAGTGCGTGGGTGGATGAAATGCAGTCTTCCGATAATGATATTAGAATGAATTTTTTTTTGTGTTAGCTGAGATCAATTAAATGTAAATAATGAAAGAAAATAAGTATGACGTTATAGTGAGTTATTACCATGTAAAATCATATATTACATTATTTTTACGAGAAATGAACAAGAAAAAATTGATTTGAGTAACTTTAAAAATTTTTATAGTTTTGTTTATAAACGTTGCGAACTTTAGTGACATTCAATTTTTAGCCATTTTTTAAAGAAAGAGTCACTGTTTTGAAAGGAAAAGGTCACTTTGGTGACATTTCTCCATCTTATTTTAGATTTTATCGTAATAAAAATCTAAGTAATTAATGTATGAATTCTATATATAGTAATCTATAGTATGGAAATGCTATTCAATATTAACATTTAAATTATTTAAATTTAAGATTTTCTGGTTTTCTAGTTCTTATTGTATTTTTATCACACTAAATCTGAAAATGTAAATTTTATCTGCAACAAAATGATCCAAGAATGTAACAGTCTTTTGCTTCATTGTATTAATACAGATTTTTGTATCAATTGAATACAGTTACAGCAAAAAAAATACCTTCAGATTTAGTTCGCTTGCAGCCTAATTAGTAATTAAAAAAATTGGTACTTAACTATAATAATACTCATTGTTATTTCAACTCATTTACCACATATATTGATTAAATTACTTTATTTTTATTTAGAAATTTGATTTTCAGAATGCAAAGGTACAGAGTAATGTTCCTTTAATTATGTGTATTATAGAGAAAAATTCGAATTCCAAAATGTAAAATGAATTTAATCAAATCAGACGTATTCAAGAGTTTTTATACTTTTATTTAACTTTTGCAAAAGTATTTTTATTGTCAGATAATGAACGAAAATTGGATTTAAAAAAAACGAAAACAACCATTTTTAAGAATTTTCATAGCCGTATTAAAATCGTGTCTTTTAGTTTTTGAAGTAATTGCTTACCTCGTAAGGTTCATTTTAAGTCAGACTTTTAATAGTTGTAACCCTTTTTTCAAATTTTGATGCTGAAATCTGAAAATTTTCGCATCGAAATTCGACACTTTGGAGGTTTTACTCATTTTCGCGGATGGTTAATTCGTTGGGAGAAAAATTTAAAAATCCATAATTAACAGTATAAGTTAATCGGGTCTTTATTTTAACCTCCTAAAAATTTTGCGTTGTTCCCGAGCCTTTTTCTACCTAAACATCAATTGTCGAAATAGCTCAAAAAATTGCTATTTTGAGGTTTGGTTAAACAAGAGAGTTTGCTGAATATTAAAAAATTCAATTTTCAGGAAGATAAAAGGAGGATTTGGTTTACATATACTGTGTAAATCCTGAATTTTTCATTTTTCTCTCTACGAGTGATTCAGCAGTATATTTCAGCATAAAAAGTTGAAAAAAGGGCTACATTTACGAAAAATCTGACCTGTTAAAACACAATTTTGGGTCTTTACTTCCCAGTAATAAATAAGAATAAAGTAGTTTATTAAATTGATGTGCTGAAGTTGAAAAAACATTCTTTATTATTATAGTTGAATATAAAAAAAAAATTTGGCCACAACCGGTTTCGGCTAAATAAAATGGAATGACTCTTATATAGTTTATAATAAAATTAATTATACAATTTGAACATTACTTGCAAAGTTTATTCTAGTAATAGAATTCAGCACTGCCTGAAGCTTAAAAAATCTCCTAAAAATAAACAGAAATTAAGACATTCGAATACAAGATGCTTTTAAAAAGTTTATTTTTGATGAGTAATCTAAATTCGACAGATAAATTAATTCTAGAGTTGAAAATCAAAAACATCTCATTTTCAAAAGTCAACATTAGGTATTAGGGGGTCAAAGATACGAATTTTTGGAATTGAAAATAATACTATGCATAAAAGTATAGCGTATCATAATGATCGCATTTTTAAACACCTTTTAATTTGTATACTTTTAAAGATATTGTTTATATTGAACACTGGAATTTTCATCGCTTTTCGATAGACTGTTATAAAACTTTCGATATCGTTTAACTTTATTTCGACATCAAAACCTGAACGAAATTCCCTCAACATTTCCTTTCGGTATCAAATAACAAGGCTGAAAAATAGTATAAAAATATAAATAGTCTGATAAATAGTCCTTTTCACTAATCGTGAATAATTTAAATCAAACAAATCTTCTTTTAGAACAAGCTAGTGATATATAAAGGTGTCATGAAGTGTCAAAGTTCAATTTCTTTTTGAAATACACCAAATTACGAAATTTGTTTTGAATTGACTATTCTCGAAACCAAATTTTCAGAAAAAAATGGGAAAGATATGACAGAGAAACTATACATTTCTGTAGAGGAGCAATTCGATCATTTATGCTTATTTAAGGCAATTATTTGTATTCGTATGCTGTTAACCCTCAGGAATTTCTTTAATAGCGAATTATCTTTGAAATCTAGAGAATTGAAAACAATTGACCTCAATTAAGAGAATTTTAGCGGATTCAAGAGAATAAAAGAAAATTATGAAGAATTCAATGGAATTCGACGAAATTAGGGTAATTTACTTGAATTCTCTCGAATTCGCTCTAATTCCTTCGAATTCCATTAAATGCCCTCTAATTTTAATTCTCTAATTTAGTTGTTACAAGGAAAACGAAATATGCAAAGACTTTGGTTAAGTTTCTATAACGAAAAACAAATTGCAGACGTAAAAGATTCAAAATTCAGATGCTTTCTACTTCAGCGAAGTAAAATTCAGATTTCTTCAAGTATGAACGCTTTTGAGTTTGTATGCTTTCATGTTTGGTTATTATAACAGTTCAGTGTTTGGAATAATTTTTTTAGAGCTTGGAAAATTAAAAATATATTCATATTTAGATGTACCTTTTATTTGAATGCATTGTGAATTCTAAGACGGAAATATTTTAGATGATTTACATACTTAAACCTTTTCATTTTTATCTGATATATAGTTTTAACTTTAGAAAAAAATCATTGGAATTATAAACTCAAAACGAGTCAAATTGTGTAACAATTTCACAAAAAGCTGTTTAAATGTTGATATGGTTCATTGCACTGTGATTTACATTTCAATTTTCATCAAAAATGGAAACCAACTATTTTGTTCTTTCATTTTTTAAGTTTTAAATAAAAGCAAGCTTAATGCTTCCAAGTTTATTCAATTATTAACTGCTATAAATTGTTCGCGCCAGTTCCAAATTAGTTCACAAGGTAACCAAAATTATATGGATTACTGGCGCAGAGTATTTGAGATAAATGTAAAACAATCCGAATTGTTAATTAACCCTCTACTTGTGTCCTTAATTGCTTTGCAATGTTTAAACATTTTAATTTAAAATATATACGCTTTTGTATTAGATAATTTATTTATAATACATACAATTACTTTCAAGTATCCATTGCTTCTTATTTATTGATGTTAAATATGTTACTAATTGTATTTTACGAATGTTCGGCAAATTGAAAATATTACAGCCACTATATTGAATAATTCGTTTAAACTAGTCAATGGAATCTACATTTTTAAGTTACTTCCTCCTCATTTTATTTTTGTTAGTGGCTTGTAAATTTACAAAAAATCTTATTATCCTTTTTCTCATTCAGGTCTTTCATATACGTTTAATTATTAATCCATCATTATAAAATTATATTTTGAATACTTTTATCTTAAAATTAAACTAAAATATTCTGCTGTTTAATGTAGCAGTGAATGAATTAAAAATTCATGATTGATATTCACCTCCCATATATATCTATATGTTAAACAAACATTTAAAAATATATAAATCTCATTGTATATTCTAAGTATAAGTAAACACTGTTAATTGAACTAATCAAATCAAAATGAATACATTCATTCATTCATTTTAGAATCATAACTGAAACTTGTGAAAACAATTTCAGAGCGGGAGAAACAAAGTAACCAGGTCAATATATATATTATATTTTCAGCTTCAGCGAAACGTAGTCGTTAATTACGAATGTTAACTAGAACATTGTTTATGATAATAGAAACACTAATCATATTTTCTTTCGATTGGATAATGCATGTCTTAAATTAAACTTGATCTCCATTGATCACTAAATCTAACAAAATCAGTCTACAAAACTCATTTTTTGTAGCGGAAATTATAATCAGTTTCTTCTTTTTTTCAGAATTTTCATAGCATGCAGCAACGATCAACAACTCCAAATACTCAAGGAATTGATTCAGGGGTGAGTGTTTTTTTTAGCGATTCAAGATTCAAAAGGTTTAAATTCAAAGAGATTTACAAGTTAGGCGCTTTAAAAAATTAACCCTATTAGAATTCGGAGTTGTTCGAACTGATTGTATTTGGTCGTTGAAGATTAGATGTATTAAACTTGTTTTTCATTAAATTTAAATTATAAAATATCCCCTTTTTTAGAAAGAGTTCCTCTCTTTGTCAATGCTCTTTTTTTAGCTTTAAATTAAAAATTGTTTTGTCCCAATCGCTTTCAATTCGAAGTTATTTAATTCTGATAGCTTTTAATTCACAATATGGTTGAATTTTAAATATATGCAGTTTTAAATTATTCAATATTTTAAATGCTTAAAACATAAAATTGATAAAATAAACTATTTTTAAGATTTCAATATAAAATTATTTAATTTTTAACGTTCTCAGTTAAAATTATTTAAAGTCTAGACGTTTTAAAATTGGAATTCTTCAATGTTGAATGTAGCGACAACTGCGCCACTAGCTTAAAACTATAGGGTATCAGTTTAAGATATCTATGCAATATAAATGATAAATACGTATAATAAACAATGTGTTTTAAATCGTAGTCCAATGATATTAATAGAAACGGATACTCACTGGTTTTTCTCATTAATATTGTATCTATTATCTTTGAACATATTTTCAAATTTCTTCGCTAGACTGTACAAAATAACATTTCTGCCATCTCAAAAATTGAAATTTTAAAGGAATTCAAATATTTTGAAGATTTCAATGGCTGTGAAAGGATTTTAACTGCTTTCAGGGATTTGAAAGGATTTTTTATGATTTCGAAGCTTTTAGAATATTTTAAAAGATTCCAAGGGATCTCAGAGGATTTTAAGAGATTTCGAGAAGTTTCATCTGATTTCAGAGGATTTCAAAGTTTTCAAACTTCTTGAAGAAATTTTAAGAGATACTATTTCAAGATAATTTACAAGATTTCGAAGTATTTCTTCAAGGGTTTTGTAGAGTTTTTACCAGACTTACGCAATTTCATAAATTTATAGGGTCTCCAAGGACTTTAAAAAGTTGAAAAATTTAAATGGATTTCAGGGTCTTTTACAAGATTCCAAGAGAGTTTAAAAAGTTATAAATACATCAGAGGATTTTTTTAGGGGCATTAGAGAATTTTAAAGAATTGCTAGAGAATTTTAGGGATTAAATGAAATGGATTGAAAAAGAGACTTTCAAGTGCTTTCTATGGCTTTCATGGGATTTCAAAGATTTAAACATTTTTAAAGAAATTCTAAAATATATTAAAGGTTTCAAGATGTTGTACTGGATTTCAAAAGCTTTAAGTGATTTTTAAAATTTCAAAAGGTTTTAAATAAAAATATTCGGAGGATTTTCATGAGATTTAAAAGAATTTTGTAAGATTGTAGAAAATTTCAAAGGATTTACAAATTGCTGAAGAATTTCAAATGATTTCGTAAGATTTCAGCAGATTTAAAAGATCTCGAAGATTTGAAGGAATTTTACAATATTTAAGGGATTCATGGAATTTCAAAAGAAATTAGGATTTTAAGGAGGTAACCAGGATGGCAATGACATTTAAAGAATTTCAAGGGATTTCACCATAATTAAGTGATTCATAGGATTTCTAAAGAAGTTATGAGATTTCAAGGAATTTAAGCAATTTGAAAGATTTCAAGGGATTTAAAAAGATTGACGAGTTTTCCAGGAATTGTTAGAGGATTTCAGGCGTTCTTAAAGGATTTAAACGAATTTCAAAGCTTCTAGGGTACTTTTAAAGATTCGAAAGGATTTAACGCATTTTTATGGGAGACGTATAGGTAGTATACTATATTTAAAAAATAGTTCATTCCTCGATTTAATCCTTCCCTAAAAAAGAGGTGTGCCACGAAAATCTCGAAACCATTGTTGTCGCTTTTCCACAATGCTGATTAGATTTCTTGTTATATATTCAAAATTTGACCCCCATTTTTTCCGAGACGAATCTTTTTGAGATAAACATAAAAATATGGGATTGGCAGAGTATTTAAATCAGTTTTTTTTGTTTAATCACCCTGTAAATTTTACATTAAATGGGAAATGTAATTATTTTCTTAAAAATTCAACTATTTCGTTAAAAAGTCATCCTTTTGACCAAATTGTTTAACGGTTTTGTTGAACATTTATCTTTTTGGATAGGAAATTCGACCTTTTCAATTAAAAATTCATAATATTTTTCGTGCAGAATTCCTCAAATTTTGTTAACAATTCTAATATTTGGTTGAAAATTCTATTAATATTTTGAAAATTCAACTATTTTCTTAAAAAGTCCGCTTTTTCAGTTAAAAGTTCATTCTTTTTATTTCAAAAGTTGCGTATTATATTTTGGGATTAAATTTATCTCGTTTGATTGAAAATTTCATTATTTTGTTGAAAATTCAACTATTTTGTTAAAGTCATATTTTTTGTTGAAAATTCATCTCTCACGGTGGAAAGCTAATTATTTTTAATCGAACAGTCTACTATTATATTCTTAGTTCAGAATTAATCTCTTTTGGTTAAAAATTCTCCTATTTGGTTTAAAATTTAATTATTTTCTTGAAAATTTAACAAAATAGTTAAAGAGTCATCTGTTTGGTCAACAATTCAACGAGTTTGTTACAGATTTGTCTTTTTGGATAGGAAATTCGACCTTTTAAATTGAAAGTTCATCATATTTTTGGTTGAAAGTTCATCTTTTACGTTTGAAAGTAAATTATTTTTAATTGAACGGTCTACTGTCATGTTTTTGGTCCAGGATTCATCTATTCCTCTATTCTGGTAAAAATTTTTTTTTTAGTTAAAAGTCAATTCTTTTTATTTCAAAATTGGGCTTATATTTTTGGTTAAAAATTCTACAGTTTGGTGGAAAATTTCATTATTTTGTTGAAGATTCAACTATTTTGTTAAACAGGCTTTTTTGTTTAAAATTCAACTGTTTTGTTGAAAATTCGTATTTTTTGTTGAATTCAACTGTTTGCTATTTGAATTAAAGTCTTTCATCTCTTCGCTTCAAAATTTAAATATTTTGTTGAAAAGACATTTTTTTTGGTCGAAAATTCAACTGTTTTGTTGAACATTCGCCTTTTCGTATTGGTAATCCGTCTTTTTGGATCAAAAGTTCATCTTTTGATAGAAAAGTCATTTTTTGTTGAAAATTCAATTATTTGGTTGCATGTTGAGCTCTTTTGTTAAAAATTCATTTTGTTGTTGTTCAAGATTCATCATTTTAGTTTGAAAATTCATCTGTTTGGTTGAAAATTAAACTATTTTTTTGAAAAGTGTCTTTTTGGGTTAAAAATTGAACTGTTTTGTTGAACATTCATCGTTTTATATAGAAAATCCATCCTTTTGGATAAAAAATTAATTTTTTGATAGAAAAGTCATATTTTTTGTTTAAAATTAGGTACTCAGTTGAATTTTGAATTATTTTGTTAAAATTTCATTTTGTTATTTTTGGAGATTCATCATTTTAGTTTGAAAATTCATCTCTTTGGTTGAAAATTTACATATTTTAGTTGAAAAGGAATTTTTTTGGTCGAAAATTCAACTGTTTTGTTGAACATTCGCCTTTTCGTATAGATAATCCGTCTTTTTGGATCAAAAATTCATCTTTTGATAGAAAAGTCATATTTTTTGTTGAAAATTCAATTATTTGGTTGTATGTTGAACCCTTTTGATAAAAATTAATTTTCTTGTTGAATATTCGTCGTTTTAGTTGAAAATTCATCGCTTTGGTTGAAAATTAAACTATTCTGTTGAAAAGTCGTCTTTTTGGGTTGAAAATTCAACTGTTTTGTTGAACATTCGTCTTTTCGTATAGATAATACGTCCTTTTGGATCAAAAGTTCATCTCTTGCTAGAAAAGTCATCTTTTTGGTTGAAAATTCCATTAATTGGTTGTATGTTGAACTCTTTTGATAAAAATTAATTTTGTTGAAGATTCATCTCTTTGGTTGAAAATTAAACTATTCTGTTGAAAAGTCGTCTTTTTGGGTTAAAAATTCAACTATTTTGTTGAACATTCGTCTTTTCATATAGAAAATCCATCCTTCTGGATAAAAAATTAATTTCTTGATAGAAAAGTCATATTTTTGGTTTAAAATTAAGTACTTAGTTGAATTTTGAATTATTTTGTCAAAAATTCATTTTGTTATTGTTGAAGATTCATCATTTTAGTTTGAAAATTCATCTCTTTGGTTGAAAATTTACATATTTTAGTTGAAAAGGCATTTTTTTGGTCGAAAATTCAACTGTTTTGTTGAACATTCGCCTTTTCGTATAGATAATCCGTCTTTTTGGATCAAAAATTCATCTTTTGATAGAAAAGTCATATTTTTTGTTGAAAATTCAATTATTTGGTTGTATGTTGAACCCTTTTGATAAAAATTAATTTTCTTGTTGAAGATTCGTCGTTTTAGTTGAAAATTCATCGCTTTGGTTGAAAATTAAACTATTCTGTTGAAAAGTCGTCTTTTTGGGTTGAAAATTCAACTGTTTTGTTGAACATTCGTCTTTTCATATAGAAAATCCATCCTTTTGGATTAAAAATTAATTTCTTGATAGGAAAGTCATATTTTTTGTTTCAAATTAAGTACTCAGTTGAATTTTGAATTATTTTGTTAAAAATTCATTTTGTTATTGTTGAAGATTTATCATTTTAGTTGAAAATTCATCTCTTTGCTTGAAAATTAAACTATTATGTTGAAAATACGTATTTTTTGATCGAATTCAACTGTGTTCTATTTAAATTAAAATCTTTAATATCTTCGCTTGAAATTATATTATTATTATATTTATTATTATTATTCCATTTTTTGTTGAAAATTTATATTTTTAATTAAAAATTCAAGTATTTTGTTGAAAATTCATGTATTTTGTTGAAAATTAATCTTTCAGGTTTAAAAATCAGATGTCTAAAACATTCGACTTTTTAGCTACAAAACACTTCTGTTGAAAATTCGTCTTTTTGGTTGAAAATTTATCTTGTTTGCTTGAAACATTTACTAGTTTGTAGAAAATTCAATATATTTCGATTTGAAATCTTAGGAATATGGTAATCAGTTTAACAATAATTTACACGATATATTTTACTTTGAAGTTCTAAAATGTTTAATTATATTCAAAATGTATCCAATAAAGCAATTAGCATTAAATAATTATTATAAACGCTTTAAAGTCAACTAGAAAAAATATAATTTTTGTCCGGGAAAACGGGAAATAGCCTGGAATTTTTTTTTTAACAAAAAATAGATACGCATTGCGTTTCCATGCCGTGGTTAGGCGGTAAGAAGTAACAAGTAGTGGCGGAAACGATTGTGTTCCTCACACACATGCAAGATATTATCGTGATTCGTGCCTCGTATTGGTAATCGTTGTATTGGTTTCGAGACCTAACCTAAAATTGCCTAAAACGCGTGTAAGGTTAGCACGCGTATTGAAGAAGCCGCATGGTCACACTGCGTAATTAAAAAGGAAAAAAAATATGTACATTGAATAAAAGAAAAGTGAAGAGAAGATTTATTTTAAAATGTTATGCATTATGGAAAAGCCATCTTCTCTCACAAATTGAGCTTTCAAACTTTTAAAAATAGAAAATAGATCTTGTATTTACATTCCCTGTCCCGTATAATTAGTATTCATACATGATTTAAGTACAGGAATATTTGAGGAGAAACTTACATAAGGTTGAATTCAGACATCAGTTCTGCATTTGTCTTTAGTAATTCATTCAGTGTTCTACATGATTATAGTTAAATTACGAAAGGTTGCTCAGATTAATTATTCTTATTCAAAAGGTAATTTGATGAAAATTATAAAAGGACTACATTAAGTTAGTAAGAAATTTAAAGAAATTGAGTAAATAGCATTTAAAAGAAGGTTGTATTCGCTCTCGGAGATGGTATGTGGTTTATCTTGAATTTTGAAAATAGAAAGGAGTTTCGCAGAGGCACCACATGAAATGCGACGTTCTTGAGTTGAATAAGAAGCATTTTCCAAGCTGGCATTTGAAAACATTAATGTCTTCTGTCGCTAGAGAAAAAGGGTGAAAATGGCAAAGAATAGAGAATAGAGATTAAGAAATGGGAATGGGCAGCAGGCAGTTTTGATCGGGCGAGAATGGGAAGAAGGATGGTTGGAAGGGAAGGGAAGGAGGAGTGATTGCGTTGAGGGCGGATGGCGGTGGTTGGTGGGAGGGAAGGTAGGGGAATCGATTAGGGGGCGAGTGGTGCGGCGCGGCCGCCGCCGACGGGCTGACGGGCACCGAGCATGGGCAGGTTGCGAGAGCTGGCGAGAGAGAGGAAGCAGGCATAGCAGGCAACGCACCGCCATGGCCGGATTAAGGGCCGGCTCAAGCGTAGTAAACCCCGGGACCCTACAATTCAAGGGTACCAAAAAATGTTTTACAGGCTTCACAGTCATTCCCCTATTTTCCTTTTTTCCCTATTTTCTTCAAAAATTTCCCCTTTTTAATCGAGAAATTTCTCCTTTCTCCCCTATTTTCGAGGTATTTTCTATATTTTTTCGTACTTACGTACTTTCTTCGCTTACTTCAAAAAATATTTATTTAAAAAAATGTATGTACAGGGTGCACAGTCTTCCCCTTTTTTCCTCTATTCTCAAAAAACTTCCCCTTTTCTCTTTACATATATACGATATTTGAAAATACAATATTTGAAATTCGCGGAAAATTCTGTGAAATTAGTAAGTGTTTGAATAATAATTAAAGCGACAAAAGTGAGAAAAAAAATTTTAATCAGTAAAATTTAACGATTTTAAATTCAAAATATTTCCTATTGATTAAAAAATTATTACGAGTTTGTTATATTTACAGCTTTTAATATTGAGCAATAATAAAAAATTACGAAATTTTAAAATAAATTTTTCGCACAGTAACAATTTTTCTGAAAATGTGCAAAAACATTTTTTTTTTTGGATTTAAATGAATATGCACACAGAAATGGATATGTGGATAAGGGATATATACACATTAAAAAAAAAGTTGAATTTGTCGCACCTGAAATTTATTCACACCACGAAAAAAATGTTTCCCCATGAATAAAAAATAATGACATGTTTCTTTGGTTCAAGCTGAAGAAATTTCCGGTTCAAATCAATCCAAAAACATGTTTTTGTACATTTTCAAAAAATTTTAAATAAGGCAAAATTTTTGTTTCAACTTTAAAAATTTTTAATTGTAAATTTAAAAAAGAGAACAGAAGATATTAACCGATTTCACATTTTTTTTCTTTACTTGTTTTGGATGTCGGACCACAAATTGTTATCCCTCAGCTCAAACGATTCGATTAATTTTATAATTTTTACTTCCCTCTACTGAAGAGTGTAGTTTGAAATTTACATTGAAAGTATTAATTATAGTAAGGAAGAAATGACAAATCTTGGAAAGAAATATTTATGAGAATGATGTTAAACATATTAAAATTGTATATTTTACTATTATTTTTTTCTCGGATTTTTTATACCACTGTGAATGGATTTCCAACGACCTAAGTATATCCAATTTAAAAAAAAATTCTCTAATGGCAGAAATCATTGAAAAATCATTGAAAATTATTTAAAAAATAAACAATTTCTTATAAAAGACTTTTTGGTTCTTTTCGACATATAAAAATAAATGTTTAATCTATTCTTGCAAAAGTCAGGGAATTTTTAAAAGAGGCACTCTAAATCAATTTTGTTACCAATTCAAGTATTTTCTTATAAAGTAATCGTTTTTGGTCGAAAATTCAAATGTTTTGTTGAACATTCGTCTATTTGGATAGGAAATTCGTCCTTTTAGATTGAAAACTCATCTTTTTTTTTATGAAAATTTGACCATCTAGATGAAAATCCATCTTTGTAGGCTGAAAATTCAACTGTATGGTTAATAATTTTTTGTTAAAAACTATTTGGTTAAAATATCATCTTTTTTGGTCAAAAATTCAACTGTTTTGTTGAAAATTCTTCTTTTTGTGTTGAAAATTCTACTTATTTTGGAACAAAATAACCTTTTTTTATTGAAAATTTATATTTTTGGGTTGAAAATTCAACTGAAGTATTCCTTGGTTGAAGATTCAACTATTTGGTTGAAAATTGTTTTTTAGTTGAAAATCAATTTTTTTATCGTAAATGTAACTATTCCGCCTTTTGCTTAAAAATTCATTCATTTTGTTGATAATTCGTCTTTCTTGGGTTGAAAATTCAATTATTTTGGTGAAAATTTATATTTCTTGGTTGCAAATTGAACTTTTTTGATAAAAATGCAAGGGTTATTAACCCTCTTTTGCAGGAAATTCGTTTTTTTTTTGCCTGAAAATTCAACATTTTGCATGAGATTTTTTTTCTTTATTGACTCAAAAATCTGTTTTGGTTGAAGATTCAGCTATTTTGTTGAAATATCCTCTTTTAGGTTTGAAAATTAGTCCGGTTTTGGTTGAATTTTTTTTCAATTGAAAATTAATTTTTTTATCGTAATTGTAACTATTCCGTTTTTTGCTTGAAAATACATTTATTTTATTTATAACTCGTCTTTTTGGGGTTAAAAGTTCAATTATCTTCATAGAAAATTCACATATTTCTTGGCTGAAAATTAACTTTTTTGTTAGAAACTCTCATTTTTGAGTCAAAAACTTGGTTTTGCAGGAAATTAGTTTTTTTTGCCTGAAAATGTAACATTTTGGATGAGATTTTTTTTCTTCATTGACTGAAATGTTTGTTTTGATTGAAAATTCAACAATTTCCTTGAAATATCCTCTTTTATGTTTGAAGATTAGTCCGTTTTTGGTTGAAAATTCGTTGTTTTTTTCAGTTAGAAATTAATTTTTTCACCGTAAATGTAACTATTCCGTTTTGGCTTAAAAATTCATTTATTTTGTTGATAACGCGTCTTTTTTGACAAAAATTTAACTGTCCTATCTTTGAAAACCCATCTTGGTGCGTTACTATTTCCGTTACCGTTACAATGATTTAGTTTTGTGCACCAGGCCGTTGAAGACGTCATCTACGATAAATTTTTAACAATTTAAATTGTGTCAACATCCAAAATAACTAACCAAAATAACTAAAAGTGGTGAGCCGAGGATCCGCGTGCACCGGGTCACGCACCAGGTACTTTAGCGCGTATTCTACGAGAACATTTTAAAAATTTAAATTGTTCCAACATCCAAAATAACTAAAAGTGGTGAGCCGAGGATCCGGGTGCACCAGGTCATGCACCAGGTAGTTTAACGCGTATTCTACGAGAACTTTTTAAAAATTTAAATTGTGCCAACATCCAAAATAACTAAAAGTGGTGAGCCGATGATCCGGGTGCACCGGTTCGCGCACCAGGTGGTTTAGCGCGTATTCTACGAGAACTTTTTAAAAATTTAAATTGTTCCAACATCCAAAATAACAAAAAGTGGTGAGCCGAGGATCCGGGTCCACCGGTTCGCGCACCAGGTAGTTTAGCGCGTATTCTACGAGAACTT